>JARFXV010000846.1:452500-740242 GCA_031761425.1 Cosmopolites sordidus | reverse complement strand
ATCCTAGTGAACATGAAGTATATTGATCAACAATTAAAACTGGTTTTATTCCAATTAAAGTAAAAATATTATTTTTACGTTAATTTGTTGGTGTTTTTATCCTTCTGGATAACTTTGACACAAATGGGTCGAAATATGGCCACATACTTGTGGAAAAGTGAAATATTATTTTTGATCTGGTAATGGGAGATTGATTTGTGAATAATAATATAATTACTTGGTAAACCTCAGTGTGATGATCTAAAAGTGAGTAAGGAATAAATAATCAATATTAACTTTTCTGTAAAAACGCTTTAGGCTCTCAATGCTCCTGTACACCACTATGATATTATATAATAATAAGAAATTAACAATGAGTGCATCATAACTCTTAAAACATTCTGCAAATATGTTAGTCTTGTATCGATTTAGATGATTTTCTGTGGCAAGGTATCGGGATATATCGGGATATTTTGCCAGATACTCAACTAGTTCGAGACTAAAAACTACAGTGTAGCTGTATGCGTATGACGAGCTGCATTCGTTCAATTTTACCTTGCCGAAAGATAAGGTCTGAACGAGCTTGAAGACAGGGCCTTCTATTTTGCAAGTTAAATTTCTTCTTTCATGCGAAATTCACTCATCATGACCACTTCGACAGATTCTAGACTCATCAATCAATAAAGTAAATAGAGTTCCATTGCGGGTCCCATTCAATTTTACTTTGGCACCATTCGAAAGGACGCATCTTGTGGCGCTATGCAAATGGAAGCACTCAATAAGGACAATAATCATATTTCCCATAGCATCCTCGAAACGATCCTAGCTACAATAAAAGCATTACGAACTTACCAGATATTTTAATATCGATTTTGTATAGGAAAAATATTAGATGCTATCTGTTCAGTTCCGTTACTTCTAAAACGACCAGAATCTCATACTTGGCCAACTCTAATCCTCAAATAATATTTTCAATTCTTCATGAGGGTAGAGCCAGCTATGTCAAATCGTCTCCATATATCACGAAAACGTTAATCTGCTTGATTCATACCAATACGACGTGGTACTCGAACTTGGATCGTTTTAAAAGGATCATAAGAATACTATTTCTAATAAAATGAAATCTATCTTTATTATTTAATTTGCCACATTTTCTGCAATGTATCAGTTTTCTGTGTTCAAGATATGCTATACAGTGAGTATATTTTCAGTTTGATTGAAATATGTATAATGGATATTAGAATTTTTTTATCCACTATATTTTTATAATAATTAATATTACCTTTATTTATATATCGTATCTTTTAAAAAATAGATTAATTTTTCACTGGAAAATATTGTTACTTCTCGAAATATATAAAGGGTTGTCTAATAAGAGGGTCAGAACTTTAAAATGAGGCATAATGATAACTAGAAGTGATAATCCGGTAATTTTTATGTTATTTTGAAGAACAAATCATATTATGTTTTGACAATGTCATTCAAATGCCCCTCTCAAAAAAGTCCCGCCTTTGTCTGGTGGAATGTATTACGGATTTTTAATTACTTTTTCACACATACCGCGTGGTATATTTTCATAAGCGGTCTGAATGTTGTATTTAACATTCAGAATTGTTCGGGATTTAAATCTGTAAACCGGAGATTTGACATGATCACACCAAAAGTAATCCAAGGGCATGAGATCGCATGATCTTGATGGCCAGTTGACAATGACATTACAATTTTGCGGGAGAACGCGCCCAGGAAACTTTTCTTGCAATAAATTGATTATCTGGCAAAAGGTGTGACAAGTTGTGCAGTCTTGTCGAAAGAAAATATTGTTTATATTCACATTTATCAATGTTAATATTGTTCAATATTGTTCAATAAACAAAATTTTGTCAATTTAAGGATACAACTCTTATTGAATTTCAGTTTGTAATTCCTTTATAATCAAAGCGTAATGAGCAGATGGAGTGAAAGTTGAAAATTTGAAGCCAAAAATAGCTACCTCCGTTTAATCGAGAAGGAATAAATTTTCGTTCTCATACGACACTAAAGAAAAACTAAATAAGCTGATATCAATCAAACTTATTTACTCAGACATGCCATAGTCGTTTTTTTTATCTAAGCAAATATTAAAACGATATACAAATGGAAAAAAGTGGAAAAAAATACTATTTCTACGTTAGATAATTTTTTTGTATTATTTTAAAGTAAATTATATCAGAGTTTTGCGACTGCAAATACAAATCTACCAACAAACCTCACGGACGTTGTTATTAACTCGCTCTTGTTGTTTTTTATCTCCCATGAATTTTGTCAGCTCATCCAAGATACCAACTGCTGGATCCTGGCTTCCCCTTCCTCCCCATATACTTCTCCGTTGACTCTTTCTCCGAGTGTCCGTAGTATTTTTATTACCACTGTCTTGTATTTTGGTCGCTGAAATTTTATCCAAACCGCCAGTGTGACTAGAATAATTATCCAAGTATTTGTCAGTAAAATAACCAAATCGTCCAGTTTGTAAGAAGTTATTTCCCTCTGTGTTTTCCTTTTCTCCGCTTTCCATAAAATTGATGTAAACATTATTTCCTACAGTTTTTTCTGGCACTATAATGTCGTGCTCACTGCCGAAATCTCTATAAGGTTGCGATGTATTTAATCTATACATTAAACTACCCCTGAGGCTATGGGGAGGTTTTGGTGAGACTTGCGATCTTTTGTAAGGTCTAAAATAAAAGTAGAATAAAATACTACAATAAAAAGTTGTAAATGATAGAATTTATTAAAATCAAAGGAGTTTAATATGTTAAGCAATAACGGTCAATGATAATATATGAGAAACTTGGCATAAAGATTATGAAATATTAATAAGTATTTTGTTATTTTGATATGGTATGGTTTTTCTAGGCATTGAAATTCTTTAGGATATGTTATATTGTGCAATATACAATGGTAATTTATAGTTGGTGATTTACAGTTTGTTAGATATTTGGTTTAGTGTTATTTATTCGATAAAATGTCAGTCAAAAATGTTGTAAAAACTTTTTTGTTGGCATAATTTCATCGGTATACGCTATACTTGACATTAAAATTTTTAATATATCAGCACAAAAAATTTGGTTTTTAGATGCAAATCAATCTTTAAAAATCGGCGACTATACTTTTTAACAATTAAAAAAGAAGCTATAATTTCTAAAAAAGCGAAATGATATGAAATATCTGTCATATGCCAACGACATTTATATCAACTTAAAAATAAATATTAGTATCGGTGTATAGATATGTAAAGCCTGCCAAGTTCTAAAATAAAAGTCACCATACTATATATATTTAATAAAATATCATTAAACATCCCAAATATTCCATACAAACAAGTAATGTTGTAGAAAACGATATTAATAATTTCCGAATAATATCTAATATATTGAATGTTAATCAAAAACTCATCATGCCAACAATTCTGTTAATAATGATGTGAATAATAATGAAAAAATATGTATCACTTGGCAAACTTTTCATCTGGGTAATTGTTTTTTGATTGATACTTTTATTGTTGAGAAAACAATAAGACTCCTAAGAATTTGAAATTTTATACTGAAATGGTCGACTTTTTGGTATTGTGTATTAGTGACTACACAAGCATGTTTTTACTCCTTTTAGATTTTATATAAACAATATCATGAAAGTATTATGCAAACAAATAAGTTATAAATAGTTTGTGTATAAGATGGAATACTGCTATACTTCAGAAATACTAAATGCGACTTTTATGAGAAGAGTGTCTGTCGTATTGCAATTCTGCAAAGAACTATATTGCTTTTATATTAACTTGAAGTAATATAAATTCATGAAAAATACATAGTGGGCTCGTGGAGAACATTAAACATATTCAAGAAACAAGGAATATTTTTTCCTGTGCTCCAGGTAAAAATTTCCAATCCTTTATTCGCCATCAAACGCCAACAAGGACCTCCCTAGACTGGTTTCTGACCTTAAGCCGCCTTCAGTCGCGCTCGAGTTGAACGCTCGAAAGCATTTGAAGGATTGACCAAGGACCAGGGAGATGCTTGTTGGCGTTTGATGGCGACCGAAGAATTGGAAATATTTGCGTGGAGCACGGGAAAAAAATTTCCTCATTTTTTGAGTATTCTTAATATAAATTCACAAAAATATACCCCACCGGTTTAAATTCAACCAACAAACATCAATTTAAAATTAATGCAGTATGGGAATTTTTGTCATTTTATGGTAATTGTATTCAAAAACTTGAATTGATATCGCCACCCTCCAGAAAGAAAGTAATTTAAAAACAGTCAGTGGAAAAGAGTTTATGGATTATGAGTTGTGTAAAGAAGAACTGTTATTATAGCAGCGGTATCGATTTGCTTTATCCTTTAGAGTTGTATAGGGTGAGCAATAAGTAATTTGCATTTATAGAATTTAAAATTTAAAACTGCTTTATTGTCATTAGTTTTTTAGCTATTTGGGTTGTTTCGTTAATTCTAGAGCCGGGTTGGAATTGGAAATCAGCAACCAAATTAGCTGTGCATAGCTCGAAGATAAAGGTCGCCGGGTACCGAGCTGTGATCGAGGGTACCCTGCAGGAAACACCTGAGGGTTTTCGATAGCACATATCAACGTCATTTGAGACAAACAATGGTATCATAAAATCAGATGGTATCATAAAATATCAAATTCGGAAGGGAATTCTCAGTGGAGCAAACTGTTTTTCGATAGAGGTCCTCATGGGACAAAGCGTCTACGTAGGCTGGGGCATTTGGCCAGAATGGACGACTATCGTCTAGAAAAGTGTATGTGGTGAATTGACCTTAGACGAACATAGGCAAGGAGGTTAGAAACATCATTAAAAGGATGCTTTCAATAAAACATTAAACATATTAAAGATCGTTAATGCCAGTTATCAATGGGAAGTGGCTGCCTCCAGCAAAATCTATTGGAGACAATTAATTCGTCAGCATTAAGACCTAGAAACAGATACACCTCACCTCCTGGTCAGTTCGAATGTCCGGAATGTGGTCACATCTTCTCATCTAGAATACGCCTTTTCATCCAGAAGATCATGTATTATGTATGTTATATATGTTAAAAGAATAAATTCGGATCCGAGGATCCGTTATTTTTCAAATTAACTTTTTTTACTTGAGTATCCTCTAAATAATTTCTTTATAGCCTAAAAACATTTATCGATACTTTTACAGTTGTAGAACTTTTACAGTTAACTAACAGATGGTGTTACGGTATAATATTTAAATTAAGATAAAATATCATTATTTTTGTATTTAAAATTTGTTTTTCATTACTATTGAGAGCGCAAAATGGAATATATAACATTTAAATGAATAAAAAGCATCGGGTAGTCAATATATTTAAAAATGTTAGATAATTATTGAGAAAAATGGTATAAATAAATGTTAACATTCGAAAAACTTATAAATGTTTGATCCCAATTTAACAATGTATCCTTCTATAAGGATCACAACAGAAGCAGAATCAAGAATATTTAGTAAGATAATCAATATAATAATTCAGAAAAAAAAATATCTAAAAAGTGCAAAAATCCCATGTTGAATAAATAGGAAAAATATCGTCATTTAGACGGGGTTAAATGGCATCGGAATGCTTTTTTTTCAAAATTGTTTTTAGGTTATAAAAAATATTTAGAGGATACAAGTCAATTTGAGAAATAATGGACACCCTAATATAAATACATATACATACATATATATATATATATATATATATATATATATATATATATATATATATATATATATATATATATATATATATATATATATATATATATATATATATATATATATATATATGGTGCGTATAGACCCGGTTGGATCACGCAAAGCATTCTGACTCATTTTCGAGTGTTCTTTCTGATCCTCCACACCTCTTTCATCCTTTCTCCATGGATTCTCTTTCTCTCCTCCGTCCGCTTTGTTCCCGATCTCCTCGAAATTTCGCTCTCTGATGCAATGTTCCACATATGTATTTTGTTTCTGTACGTTCTTCTATCTTCAATTTCGGTCGGACCCATTTGTGCCTTTCCCAGATCAGCTCTGACTTGTGTGATCCATGGTACTGTTGACTGATCCTTGTATGCATGTAAGAATTCTGTTGGTGAGTCTTATAGGTGGGAGTCTACTGATATGTCCATAGCGATTTTGCGATCTTTTAGTATGTTTTATATGCCGCTTTTTGTATAAAGTGTATATGTTTCGCTTGCGTATAGTACCTCTGGTTTGATTACTGTGTTGTAGTATCTAATTTTTGCATGAGTAGATAGGCATTGCTTATTGTAAATATTGTGTGTCTTGCCGTATGCCCTCTTCATCTTCTGTAATCGAGTCTTCTGTGCTATCTTTTCTTCTCCTGTTGGCTCGAGGATCTCGCCCAGGTGTTTGAAGTGAGTGACCCTATTTATTTTGCCATATTTGGTTTTCAAATTTTTGACATCTAATTTTAAACAGAAGAGTTCGGTTTTTTGAAAGGAGATTTGTAGGCCGACTTTCTCTGCACATTCCTTGAGGACTTCGATCTGTTTGGTGGCCCTTTTGTAATTGTCTGCGAGTATGGCTAGGTCGTCTGCGAAGACCAGGCATTAAATTTCTATATTGTTTTTGGATCGTCCGAGTCGTATTGGTTCCCAGTGTCCTTGATTTTTTAGTTCTTTTTCTTAGGGATGTAGACATGATCTTAAGGTTATTCTGTTGGCATAATTCGATGAGTCTTGTGCCGTGCTTATTGGTAAATTTATGACCGGGAAATTTGCCTACTGTTTTCTGATGGATTTTTTCTCTACCGATTTGTGCGTTAAAGTCACCCAGTAAAATGTTGACGTCATCCTTTGGAACCTTTGCCATCACCTTCTCTAGTGTTGCTCAGAATTTCTCTGTAGACTTGAGGTTTTTCTTGTTGTCTGTTTGTGGGGGCATGTACGTTGATCATGGTGTATTTTTTATTGGCGCACTGTATGCGCGTTGTCATTAGTCTATTGTTTATAGGCGTGATTTCCTTAATAGAGTTAATTATCCCTTTATGTACCGCAAATGCCATGCCCAGAAGCGGAGCGCCCTTGGTGACTCGTTTGTCTGTCCTGCTTTTGAATATGCGATAGTTCCCATAGTCTACCGTGTCCTCATCCGTGATGCGTGTTTCTTGTAGGGCAAGCACATGTATCTTTTGCCTGTCAAGTTCTGAAGTTAGGTTGTGAAGTTTTCCTGGTTGGATCAATCAGCGTGTTGATATTGTGGGTGCCAATATATGTAGGTGTTTTATGGAAAATTTGCCGGAAAGCTCCGGCTTTTTTTGAGATCGTGAAAGTCCAGGTTCCCCAGAATCCGAACACCCGGTTGCCGTCTGTCGACGGATGGACTGGTTACCACCTGGGGTATCATTGTTTGCTTATGCTATCACGGTTGCTTATGTTAACTCATCTTATAAAATAAGTTAAATAATATCAAATAGTCAAGAAAATAAAATTTCTGGAATATGCTTCCCCAAAATATTTACCATGTATTGAGTTTTTTTTTGATGAACTTATTTTATTTTGTTGATCTTTAGTATTTCTGACATGTCACTGTTCAATTTAGTACTATCTATATTAGTGTGTACAACTTTTGGTGTTTTGTTTTTTGTTTTATTAATAACACAATCAGTTTCTTTGAACTTCACTCACTAATCCTTGAAGCGAGTACTGATTGGACCGATTACACTGATAAGATCAATATTTGTGACATTTTATTGTAACATTATATTGTGACAATTTTTTTATTACCCAAAAATTTTCTCTAACACGCAAATTTATTTTTTGCAATATGCAGCATGTTCATCAACCCGTGGCATGTATCTGCAATGAGATGTGATAAACACAACTGTTTAAGATCTGCTTAACTCCATTAGTAGGCTACCGGTTTCCAAGTGAAGTATTTTTATGTCGTGTCATTTTACTTTGTGAGTAATTTTAGTATTCGAACTGCCGATGACTTTGGGAGAACCAAAATACCATTTCACAGATTGCTATTTTGTCTCATTACTATAGCAGATAATGAACCAAAATTAAAGTCTAAACATATTGTGTAGTTTCCTAATTTATCATCAGCTTTATCGAACATAGTGATAAACTTTCTGGTTCGAAACTATCAAAATCTTGGACTCTGACTAAAGAAGAACGTGAATCCGCTGATTCTTCAGGTGGCCATACATAATTTCTACAGGAAGTCGAAAAAGATCCTTTATTTGATGTTTTAAAATGTTCAACAGAGCCGCATCTGATTTCACAGCCTGAACATAATGATTTAGTTCAAGGTGACGCAAACATTACTTCCTACAAGAGATTTTTCTAATGGAAAAGCGCATCAAAATAAATTGAGATCCAGTTTACATGCTGATTATTGCTGGACATTAAAAGTGGAATTCCTAGAAACAAAATACCACCGTAAACATAAACAACATTCTACAGTGAGATTATGATTAATAATAAGTCAATCGCTATAAATTGGTCATCTCCTAGTTTTAGGTCAAACTTTACATAAGGTATGGTGTACCTTATGTAAGGTTTTGTTCATGTCACCAAAATTAAATTCATTATTGTTAAGCAGTGTTATTTACATTTAAAAAAGCACGAGGTTGCGAATTGATATTTGTCAACTAAAATGTGAATAATGTTAATAATCTTGTTATTTTTGGAATTCAGGATGAATGAAGAATGCGCAGTTAGGTGTTTCCATTAATTGTTTTTTGATGAAATAACAATTTAAAACTTATTTGGGTTTTCGAATAAATAGTATACTATTTACCTGCATTCTCTATTGTTCAAAATGCTGTCGCTGCTGCTTATCATCCGTTTTTGTTTTTTCTTGTTTTTCTTCTCAATTTTGGTTTGATTCTCGAAATCATCTATGATCCTTTTAATTATGTTTAAATTTTCCGTTGTCTCCCCATCACTCGAATCCTTCTTGTCCATTTTCTTCTTCGAACAATTTGCTTGTATAACCATGTTTTACAAATTTGAACATTTCTTCAGGGTTTCACTGAATTATTTTATATCATAGTTGATTTGATTAAAAACTGTTCATTTGATGGTTTGTTTCCCACCTATGTATGTATATCTTAGAAACTTTATACTTTACAAGTCATAAATTTAAATATCTAAAAAAACAAAGTATGTTTTCATATATTGTAATTTTAATTATGAATAGTTTATGTGCCCTTGTTTAATACGTGGAATACTTAATACACACGCATTATGTATAAGTGACGCAGTAATATTTTATGGCACGGAGACATTGTAGCTGTACAAGGTCTGTGTCAGAGTTACGTATTGTTTTGAAAAAATAACATTTAATTAGGTTAAAGCGTTAACTGGAACGCAAAATATGAGCACAACGTTAAGGCACTGAATGTAAATTTTTTGTTCATAAATTACTGTGTTTATACACAATTTTGTACAATGGACAGTTTCAAAAACAGTTTAATTCTTATAAAATAAGAAATTACAAGGTGATAAGGTGTGGGAGTTAGCATTTTTCCAAACTAATTATTATATACTAGTGAGCAGAGATAGTTCCTCGATTATCTAAAGACCCAATATCCTCAAAACCAAAAAGAATCTAATTTTTTGTCGAAAAATTGCACAAACGAATACTTCTGGTTAATTTTGATTCAGTTTGGATTTGGAATTACTCGTTTGAATTGTTTGAATAGCTACATCTAAGACTGACTTTTGAGATAAAGGGTGTCCCAATATGTACTTCGGGATTTCCTTAGAAATAAGTAGAGGCATGGAAGTTACGTTTTAAAAATAATATTCTCTACATGTCTCCCTTTGCTATTTCCAAAGATGGCTATTCTTTGCATAAAATTATCAATAACAATTTGCCATAATTGCGGTTCGATTTTACCAATAACTTAGCGATTGTTAGAATAAACTACGTCTTTGAGGAAGACCCGCATAAAAACCAGTGAGGGTTTAGAACGCATGATCTTGCAGGCCACTGAATATCACAAGTTCGTAACAAATTCAAAATTTTCTTCGCTGTGTGAGGACTGGTGGTGTCATCTTGTTAAGAGAACATAGAGCTAAGGTGCATATTATCCAGTTTGGGGCCATTACCTAAGTTACCTAAGATATTGGGTAGTGTTCGCCATTAACATTTCGTTTCACCGTTCACGTTTCGCCATCGTCATTTCCATGAAAAATGGCCCTATAACTCCTTCAGCCCTCATGTATGCCATACTGTTACTTGAAGAAGATGTAGACGTTCTTCTGCAATCGGTCGAGGATTTTCACTTCTCCAAATCCTACAATTTTGCTTGTTCATATAACCTGCGACATGGAAATAAGCTTTGTCGGAAAACATAATTTTATTGCAAAATTCTGCATTACTTCTAATTTTATCAATTTGCACAATTTAAACACACTCTTCCACCTCCATCCACCACATTCTTCCATCGGGTCTCTAAATGATATATATGAGATATAAAATTTCTTATAAGATAAGTCGTTGAAAAACAGCGCTAAATTTAAACTCCAAAGTACCTAGTGGGAGACCTTAACCAATGACTCAAATTGTCCAACATCGCCAACATCCATGTCAGTGGCGGCTCGTGTTGGGGCGCCACCCATCCAGCATTTATCACAGTAAACAATTTTTCAGAGCAAAACACCATATTTTATTTCATGATCTTTCCTTCAACTCGTTTTCCTGGTTCAGCTCCTGTATAGGGTTTTAATAGCACGAAAAGTAAAACGGAAGAAGGGGAAAGCAAAAAAAAACTTGAGCAGCACTATGTTCTTCTACGCCCTCCAACTTGAAAAACAGACGAGCCGCCACTGATCCATGTTGATGGTCAAGTATTAGTAAGGAGATGTACAAAGAAAGACAAACTTTCAGTTTTCTGTAAGGAGCCGTATGTATCGTGGTATATGGATTGTGTTGGTTGTGGCTGTTTCTCGTCTCGTAATTTGTTTTCAGATGATCTAACTCTACAATCTGTTGAAAGCTATTATTCGGTACTAGTTCCTGTTTTCGGCCATTTTCATAATTTCTGCTATTAAGTTAAGTTGGTTAGGATTTTCAGTTGATCAATGTATCTATTCGGTGGTTAAAGTATATATTATTAAATTGTCGGAAGAATTAGTTTCCGCAAATCCATATTTAATTTCCTTAGAGAGACATTTGTACATTTGTTTCAGTGTATTAACGAAGTAATTCGCAAAATGCGTGTGTAACATGTTATTTTAAATGTTTCAGTTCGCCTGCGGCACATGGCATTTGCTGTCTTTGTTTCAGACCCGTGCATACTGATGGTAAGTATTTACTATACGTAGTTTCGTCTGCTTAGATCTGTGATCTTTTCAAATTTTTGTGAATCTCGTTAATGCAGATTTTTTTTTCCCATTCATTTTTTTACTTTGCTTTCGCAGTCCCTGTTATTCGCTATGCAAGCACCTAATTAAATGACTTCACTTTTATGTGGAATATGAGGTATTAGTGTGAAAACTGTTAGAAAAATTTTAGATTAATAACTAGCATTAGGCGGCATTTTCCTATGTATAATTTAAGACCTGCTTCTGCGGTAAAATTTTCAATTAGCTTGAGAAATCGTGCCATCGCCAGGGCAAATGATAACCCCCTTCCGCCAATTGATACCTTACCGGATCAGTGCTCTGTCGCCTTCCTAATCATATACATTAAAGAGCATGTGCATACGTATAAGACGCAGTCTTCACGGACTCGTAGAATATCTCAATAATTTCTTATATTTTTGAGTTGGTCTTTATATATATATATATATATATATATATATATATATATATATATATATATATATATATATATATATATATATATATATATATATATATATAAAGTATATAAAAAGTATATATATATATATATATATATATATATATATATATATATATATATATATATATATATATATATATATATATATATATATATATATATATATATATATATATATATATATATATATATATATATATATATATATATATATATATATATATATATATATATATATATATATATATATATATATATATATATATATATATATATATATATATTGTTAAGCCAACTGTTGGCACAGATCAATATTATTCAATTCAGTCCACAAAAATTCAGTGATCATCTCACGATATCTAACACCATTCACAGTTACAGCTTCACCAACAGCATTCGGAAAGAAATATGGCCTAATTGCACCTCCTGGTCATAATGCACATCAAACAGTGACTGGTTTAGGATGTGAAGGTTTCTCATGAATCAATCGTAGATTTTCGTCACCCCAAATGCGGCAATTTTGACTATTAACATAGCCACCAATTTCAAAATCTGATAAGATTTTTTTTTTTAGAAAAAGCATCTGTTTGCTCTTTGATCCAATTGACAAGTGCACGACGTTTTGAATGATTCAGTGGTTTTAGTCCCGTATTATTTGAACCTTATATGCCTTCAGAGCTAAATCCTTTCGTAAAATAAGCTGTATTATGGATTCACTGAGACCAAATTGTTTTGAACGTTTTTTTCAATTGTTTTTCACGTACCATATCAATATGCTCTTGTGGACGATCACTTCGACTATATATAGCTTTTCTTTTATCTTCCACTGAAATAGTTTATGAAATTTTTGAACAATTCGATTGATAGTGCTTCCAGCTGGACTATTGTGTAGACCGTAAATATCTTGTTTTCTGAAAACATTTTCCACTGAACGCCCATTTTAATAAAATAAGTTAACATTTTTAACGCGTTGTATTGTGTACGACTCCATTTTTATAAATGTCATACATTACAGCTCTGAAAGGAGACTAGACCTAGGCAAATTCACAACGCTATCTGTGTTTTATTCAATAATTAAAAAAGCCACTCAATTTGAAAGATCCTTAGAACTGCTTATACTTCGTTTATTAACATGTTCTAAATTATGGGGAAGTTCAACCGATTTAGCTAATATGGAGTTATGAGATAGATGAGATTTTGATAATATTGCCGCTACCTCTCCACAATTGTTATGGGAGTACTAAGAGTTTCACCCCTTTCGTTTTTTGTTGAAAGATTTCGTTGTCTTTTGTCTCCGGCTTAAGTTCTGTTAGAGTGCTAGTCTATATAATTTATATGTTGGTATGTAATTTATATGCTGGTATATATAATTTATGTACATGTTTTTAGTTATTCCGTGCGCAGTTCTAGGTGTTTGCGTGTTAGTCTATTGTAGTTTTCCTATTTTCTATTTTCCATTATTTTCTAATTCAGAGTTTTTCCTTTCTGGTGATTCTTAAGTTTCTAGGTTACATCCAAGGAAATCCAAGATTTTCTTTTTGAGTTTTTGTGTTTTGAAAATTTGGGGTAAACGTTTCAATTACAACTTTGGTTTTTCTCATAGTTTTTCGGCATTCAACTGTTAAGTTCCTTGTTGGATAATCTTTAATATGATTGTTGCTATTGATGTATTCGGAATTGACAACAACGGTGTTGCTATGCGCCATCTGACATATACATTGTAAAGTTTGACATTGTAGACTGTATACGTACCAAGAACATTTTGCCATACGGATGTTATTTGTGTTGTTTAGTGACTTGAAAATTTCATCTCAATCAAAAAATGGAATTAATTGGTGAGAGATTTTTTTGCAATGATTTACTACGACTTTCAACGTTGATTATCTCAATAACAGTGCATTGGTCAACTCACTTGAACTTTTAGCGAAGAAGCACCATCTAAAACCTCTTTATATCACTGGTATAGTAAACTCAATCGTGGCTGTCATTCGCACATGGACGAATTTAAAGAAGATCGTTCAAAATCGGTTGTTGTGCCAGAAAACATCGCTACTGTGCGAGAACCGATAAAGCAAGATCATGATAAATCAATTGACATTCCGTGAGATTGTGGCATCCATGGGCATTCGTATAAGCATACACAACATTTTACATGAACATTTAGCCATGAAAAAGATTTGTGCGCGTTGGATTCCGCATAATTTCACAATCGTTCAAAAAAAGGCTCGTGCCAATTGTTGCAAAGAAATGCTTAAAAAATACTATTGTGGTGCGTCAAAAGGGGATGCGTCTATTGTGGGATAAATGGGCATGTATTTACAGTGCCACTAGATAATCGTAGTAGAACTGTCAATTCTGAATGGTACACATTCATTTGTTTGCCAGAAGTCTGTGAAGAAATAAGAAAAAATAACCACGCAGGGTTATTCTTCACCATGACAACACGAGCTCTCACACATCGGACCAAACAACTCAATATTTGACCGGTCAATACATCGAATTGATGGGTCATTCGCCGTACAGTCCTGATTTGGCACCCAAAAATTTCTTTTTGTTCCGGTCCATGAAAAATAAACTACGTGGTCAACGATGTTCGACACCAGAAGTACGAAATGAAAAAGTGCTGTGAAAATTGGGTCAAACGTATGCAAAAGTGAATCGATCATCGCGGAGAATATTTTGAAAAACAATAAAATCATTATCAATGATAAATATTTGTTTTTATTTATTATTCCGGATACATCAATAGCATCCCTCGTATAGATGTAGTTGTTAAAGTATCTCATGGTTAATAAAATGTAATAAATACTTCATGGTGTTCATATTTCTGTTATATATTAAATTTGCACATATAGGATTTGCATAGCCATAAGGAGTTAAATTGACTGAATAGTATAGAATGTTTATGTTACAAGAAAATGTTTATGTTAAAAGAAAATGTTTGTTACAAGAAAATTTAATGTACGCAGTGTTCTTGTGCGATGGTCCTGCATTGTCATCCAGCATTTTTGACACTGATAGTATAGCATTAATTTTCTAATGTGTTACTGGCCATTTGGTTAAAATTTTAACACCTTTTTAATGTTATTTTAAGTAGTTAACCTCTTCCGAAGATTATTTAAACATAGCCCAGCGCATTTTTGTATAAACAAAACTATTGTGCGACATACGATACGATATTTTCATATATTATGGAATCTTCATTTAATCCCGAAACCCATGTGACCTATAAATGTGGACAACTAACCGTACAAGTTGATAATGATTAACAGGAAATTACTAACTTTCTTTAACTACAACATAAGTTTATTGTTTTTTTTTCACCTTTTATAAATAATCTTTTTCTTTGAATTATATACACAGTCTAGCACTAATAACGAAAATAAACATTGCATTTTACCAGTCGTACATAATTTTGAAACTGAAGTAAAAAAAAAATATAATAAAACCATCGGAGAGGATGCCATGGAAGGAAAAAAGGAGAAGAGTTAGTTATGAAAAGAGATTAGTTATGGAAAATATTGTTGATAAAATACAAACGACGAAAATTATTTCTTTTAAACAATCAATGTGTTTAAGAAGTGCTTTTAAAATATTTTTTATTGCTCAAAAAGCACGGCAACTAATAAAAATCTTACACGTTATTTTATATGACAGATCAAGGAGAAATTTAAGAAATATTTTTGGTGACAAATGAGATTACCTTTAAATAAATCTACATAAAAAGTTCCTAAATTTAAATAAAATACTAGTCATGTGGGTTACAGGACTAAATGAAGGCTCTCTAATATAAATCACTTTCAGATAGCCACGTTGCTACCTCGCAGTTTTCCTTTAACACCATTTCTTAGATTACAGGTGTATACCATATGTTTATTTTTATATGTTATAACAATACATATCTATGTTTTAGACCTTGTACTTAAAAAAAGACTGTATAGCAGCAAAATAAATAAAATAAGATAGCATTATTTTTTGTTATTACGGAAATAAAATCTGAAAATATCTAAACCATGTTTTCAAATAAATATTCAACATACCCTAATTTTATTGAAAACCAGCATAAGATATTTTATTACACTAATAAAACATAAGATTTAAGCTATAAAATTGTTAGAAATAAATATATTTAAAATTACTTTGTTTGTAGTGCAGTATCTAAATATAATTTAAATTTTTTAAAGTTGATTTAATAAATATATATTTTATTTTTTACATGTAAATGTTCAATATACTTTGGACATTTTAAATAACAGTTTAAATTTTTAAATAGTTCTATTAAAACAAATTCTAAATTTGATTTTATTTTATCAAACTGAATTAGGAGTTTTAAGCGAAGCATCTTTCAAGAATAAGAAAAATTTTATTATAATTTAAAAAGTTTTTCCTGAACAGTAGAGGAAATTGATTTAACTTTTTTGTGAATAGAATGTTGACATTGACTGAATAATAGAAGCTGGAATTCTCTAAATATCTCCATTATCCATATCGAAGTATACAATAGTTGGGATATATCGTAATAATTTATATAATTCAATGTTTTTATCGTTATATTATCTATACTGTATACTAGAAAATATTATTACGTTGTCCTATTAAAGGGTGGGGCAAGTATCACGCTAGTACTTTGTTTCGGTACCATTTTTTGTTGTGATATTTGTAACAGTTTGTAAACAACAATACAAACAACAATGTAACAAGTAAATTCAAGATTCGGAAGATTTGGGGATAACCCCGCATCAGAGGTTCAAGAACATTGCAAAGTGCTGAAATTATTATCTGTGGAGCAAAGTATGCAGGATTCTCCAGAAACGTTGTTTAGATGACGTGGTGCACAATAGGGAATTTCTCGACGCAGTTTAGAGTTAATTTAGAGAAGGGATGCGTTTGCCTATAAGACTCAAATTGTTCAAGATTTATTGCTGTCAAGACCAATAATAAGCGATTAAAATAGTGTAATTCCCTCACAAACCACTTTTATTAAATTGAAAATATCCATCTAAAAATAATTTCACTGTTCCAGATTAATTTTTATGAGGATTTATTGGGATAAGCCCCAAATCATACAACAACTCAAGGGCAACATCCGTATTAAAATAGCTGCATTAACACGAGATATGTTGTCAAAAGTTATGAAAAATAACATAAAAAAGTTATATTACTGTTAATATATCACATTGGGCTGACATAATTTTCAAAAATTAATTAGCATAAACTTTTAAGAGGAAATAAATATATTATAGAAAAAATATTGTCTTGTTTCTTTTAAAATTTGTAACTAATTAAAGTGGTAGATTGATACTTGCCCCACCCATTAGCACTATATGTTGACGAAACATCAACGTCCCACGTGATCATCACACAAATTCATAGCAGAAAAACTTCACTTCAGGTATCCTGAACAACGATATTATTTTAAATAAAGGTAGATAATTAGAGAGTTTTAAATATCTTCAAATCGAATTTTACTATTTTATAGTCAAATTTATCAAATGGAATATTCCGTTTTTATACAAGAGCATTGACATTTAGTAACTTTTGATGTGAAAAAATATAATTCTTGATCTACTTTTATATTTACATTATTTGCTTCTTGGAGACTACCCAAAATTTAACATCTCCATAAAATGATCTTTACCAAAGATACATAGATACAAGAAGATACATAGAAGAAGCCAAAATAGAAGCTGAAATCGTTAGAAATTAATTAATGGTTCTGAAAGTTGTATGGATATATCTTGAATTAAATAAGAAAACATTTCTAGAAATATTTTTCTTGTTGCTTTTTGTTTCTTAAAACTAACATTAATCTTTAATTAAAGAATCTTCTTGTCCAATTTCCACTTTATTTGTATATGTGATGCATTTCGTTAATACTACAGCACTGCCAGAATGATGTTGACAATTCTGTTACGACGTCTGTTCCTCAAAGACAGCACAGTGTTATACAGCAGTTACAATGTTAGCAACACGCCAAATATAAATAATTGGTGTTTCGGTTAATAATATCGATTTTATCGCAAAATCTGAACGTTTATTTTTATAATAAAATAAATTACCTTAATAATCAAAGTATTGGCCATCGTTAGCTATTACTTTTTACTATCATTCTGTCAGAATCGAGAAGAATCGATTCCGCGCCAAAAGAACGTTTGGTTTTTTGAGGCCAGCCATTGAAGCTAAACTTTCACTTCTTCGTTAGAATGTAAGTATTTTCCTAAAAGTCCGTGCTGCATCGATCGAAATATGTGGTAGTTCGATGGGGCTAAGTCCGGTGAATACGGGGTAGGATGTTCCAGTTCGTAATACGCAGCTACACTACTGTCCACCCAAATATAGAACAAAACCTCCTTTCCATGTATATTGCGCACTGGTTGTGATCTTGAAGACCGGCCTGGGTATACCCATGATTTCTAAACCTAAAGTGTAAGGTTGTTAAAATAGATCCTCTTTCCATCACCTTACATAACTCGATGCAAAAAACCTTTCCTTTTCTGTTTGGCAAGCAAAATTACACAGGTGGTTTTTCGCCTTTCAATGTCTATTTCCTTCCATTCATATGGAAGCCATTTTCCTTCCATCTGGATCTTTCCCAATGCATATAGACGTGGACAGATGGTGGACTTCTATCAATTGTTTCAACGTATGAGTCTTGCAAATCTGAATCTTCAAGCTTTTCGGCTGCCCTGGACGCTCCTTGTCTTTTATATCAAAAACACCGCTTTTAAAGCGTTTAAACCATCGTTCATAAGTTTTTTTGGGTTGGAGCATATTTCATACAGCATGTACATAATTCGACATATTCAAAGTTATGAAAAACTATGTTTTTTGCACAATGAAATTAATAACCAAGTGCTTTTTAATGGCGTGTTTACCTTTCAAACCGTTACCTTCCTTACCATTTACCTAATGTTTACCTTCCAAAACGCCATAGACGTCATTAGTTTACACCAACAATGTATTAGTAACTCCATCTTTTAGCAAAATCGACATTATTAACCGAAATACTAGAATAATGCGGAAGTTAGATAAGGAAAGTCCTTGATTAAATACTTGTTATAAATTTCCATCAAGTAGAAGTTAACACAATGAAAACATTGGCGGTCATACTGGGAAATGTTGGTTTCTAGACGAATTTGGCATATCAAGGAATTATCTTCTTTGGGAACACAGATATTTACGGATATTATTCAAGCACTGTATGAAATGGTCTTTGATGGTTTCTAAAAGATTTTCTGAGGTTTAAATTCAATAGTTTTGTTTAATAATCAAAACCATTCATGCTATAGTGAGCTTCATCCTTTATTGCATAATTTTTATCAACAATGGACTAATTTTATAGACTACTATCTAGATAGATAAATAAATGGTAATACGTGCTTTCGAAGATCAAGAAATCGCGCCTTCCAGCATAAAATACATTAAGTTATTCTAATCATTCATTTTCTTTTTGTACGCTTGTATGCTTCTTGAAAATTTAAAAATACTCAGACAATAACAAGTTTTTTCTATAAGCATATTGTAAAAGAAATATTTTGTGTAAAAAATTATAAAAACAGATAACATATGATTTCATCAAAAATAATTAAACAAAAAAGCCAAATTAATTTGAAAATTAATAGATTGGTGTCCATGATACAACATATTATGAACACTACTTCGCTGAATAAAAACTTACTTTTAACATACTAATTAATTAACATTGGATAAGCACAACTGAATTAAAAACTTACATATTACATATTTTACAAAATGTTAGCACTATATTTAAATAATAAAAAAGATAACTATACAACAAAAGGGAGGCTACGTCTACTAGCGGCGAAAGAAAATCAGAACTAGCGTAAGTGGAACTACTGGCAAAACTATAGAAGTAATTTAGCAAAATTTTAAATCATTAAGTATTAAGAGTCACGCAACGTTGCCAAGGTCAAAAGACAAGGTGGCACGTCAAAATGCGGCGTTGTTTTCAGGTTATTACTCTTACATGGTGGTGAAAATATATTCCTTTACTGCCCAGTTGGCTGCTAACATCAACTGGTACGATTACAGTGAATAAGCATTTTACGCAGATACTGGACTTTATATCACTATAAACTAAGTATTTAGAGTTATATAATATTAAATAATATGTTACGGATCTGTAACTTTGGTGTATACAGGGTGTAAGAAAAATAACTGATAAATTTAACCAATGATTTTACCTCATTTGAGAGAAAAAAGTTCCTTAGGAGGGCCAAAAACCTAAGGGTTTCCGCGAAAAAAAAATTACAAAATTATTAAATCAATCGAAAAGCTATGGTAAGAATTAATTTTAAGCAAATATGTATAAACGTATGTTTGGAAAATATTAATTGGTTATTATTTAACGAATAAACTACAAATTGTTAAACATTGTTAAAACATTTTTTCTAAATTAAGAATCGTGCCATACAGCCATCGAGCCAAAATGGAAGTGACAACTTCGCATTGTCGACAAAATTTTTTGAAAGATCCTTTTAAATTAGACTGGATTAAAGCCATTCTGGTGATATATTAAGTAAAACCAGTATTTTTAAATCTGCATGACATATATAACGCATGATCTGTTTTTTATTCCTCAGTGAGTCAGTATAGAAAATAAGGGATGTGTGCGATTTGTACAATTTATAGAGTTCAAGGTTTGTTTTCTTTCACATTATGTCTCTTTAATGCAGTTGACTCCTGATAATCGGAGCTAAAAATACAGTTCTACATACTAATACAATCACACTTTCTAAAATAATAAATGTGGCAACGCTGTCAGCGCTTATACCAAATGCTCTATAGTAATAAAAATATAAATAATTTGGAAATGCCATTTGATTATGATCAATTGCACCAGAAAAGAAAATTTGTTAAGCAAAAGGTCATTGATAAACGCAAAAAAGTATATCGGCAATGGCGAAACAATTAAAAACTGAAGACTCTCCTAACTTGTCGTACACCTACCCTATGTAGTGGTGGTCGACGAATTGTGGAGCAAGATGAGTTAGAAAAATTTCAAATGATATCAATGTAAAAAAGTCCTTTCATTAGAAAAAATAACGTTTGGGAAACGTTTAGTTAACGCTTAATTCAATATTGGATATTTCTTGTGATGAATAATGGGTTATAACTACAGTTCTGACTGGAAACATGCATATTATCAAGAATAAAGTTAAGGAAGTTAGTACGAGCTATAGTAATGAGTCAAAATATAATGAAATTTTTATGTTTTCCTAAAACTTAAAATCGTTACAGAAATTCACAATTCTTATTTATAATATTAAAACAAATTTTATAATTATTAAAAAATAACGAATTTATTTCGTAATTATTAATCCACGCGGTTCGACAAAAAATATGTGGTAATAGCGCATATATATATATATATATATATATATATATATATATATATATATATATATATATATATATATATATATATATATATATATATATAAACACAATGCCAGACTTTTGGTCGAGTATTTGGTTATTAGTAATTAAAAGTTGAAAAAGATTCGTAAGCAAAGTTCTTAAGATAAACACAAAACTGTCTTTTTTTATACATTTCTGACCTATTGCATGTTAATTATGTACACTTTAATAATTTAATTTAATTTTATTAAATTCCTTAGAAAAAATAATTTAGGAGTGAACCTTAACAACTCAACGTTTATTCTTTACACTTTTAGAAATAAAATTGACAGGATTCATTTCAAATTTTAAAAATTGCAAATAAATCCTGCACATGGGCTACCGGATTTTATTTTATATTTAAACCCTAACAGCGGAAAATAATGACTGTAAAAGGTCAATTTTACAGTAATGAAAAGAGTTGAGAATGCAGTAATGTTTAATCTAATTTGAGTAATTAAATCTATTAAATAATATTATGTTACGCTCTAACAAAATCATTAAAATTAGTCACCTATTTATTAAGTTGTTAGCACTAGAATTTCATTTAACACTAAAATTATCAATCAAAACATCTCAAATAATTGTTTGATTACAGGGAGCTAGATGTTTTTGAACAACTCTCCCATTTCATTTAATATAATTTTATCAAAGTAATTATTATTGTATAGAAAGATATGTTTAGGGTCATAATATAAAAATATTTTTCGGGGAAAATTGATGTAATACTCTAACAAAAATTATCGTGAGAAAAAAGTGAAATAAGGATATATTCTTTTTATATAATACTTGAAAGGCATCCCTTGAACTAATGGACAAAACCTCTCCAATAATGATGCACATCTTGCTTTAAGTGCATTTTTTTACATTCTTTGAATATTTCTCTTACGTTAGTGACATGAAAATACGGGTTTTCCATTAACTATGAAATATAAAAATATTGTTAGAACTTATGCTAACGGATATTGTAGAAATTTAAAAACAAATAATACCATTCATTTCAGGAATGATTCAGATAATTTAAATTGTATATATAATAACATCATTAAATAATAAATTTTCATATATTTTTTTTTTATTTTTGCATATAATACCATTACATGTGAAAAATCCAAAATTGTTAGGTTATAATAAGAAACAAAAAATTTGTTAAATATATCAAAGTCAGATCTGTCAATAAAAAATTGAAAAAAAAATATTTAAAAAGTTTAGGATATTAATTGTTTAATTAGACATTGGTAGGAAGATGGTTTATTATAAAACTGAAATGTTAACAAAGCAATAGAAAAATTATAATTTATTAATAGATCAAAAATAAAAAAAAAATAATATTAAATGGTCACGAATATATATATATATATATATATATATATATATATATATATATATATATATATATATATATATATGTATATATACATATATATGATATATATATATATATATGAATATATATGAACGCCAACCGAACCGAACGGATTCCGGAAGAATGGAAAGATGCTCTAATCTATCCACTACATAAGAAAGCAGATAGAGCGGATGTAAACAAATACAGAGGGATATCTCTTCTCTCAGTCTGTTACAAAATACTATCTCAATGTCAACTAGACATAGCACAGGGACAGTTAGAACCTAAAATTGGTGAATATCAAGCAGGTTTTCGACCCGGCAAATCCTGCCCGAAACAGATCCTGAATCTAAAGTTAATCCTAAGACATCAAAAATAAAAATCTCGTCTGTATATTTGTGGATATTAAAAAATCATATGATTCTATTGACCGCGAATCTTTATTCCAAATCTTGAAAGAATACATCTGAAAACGCTGGCATTTATTAAAGCAACATTAACTAACACAAGGTCAAAAGTTAAATTCATGGGTGACATCTCAGAGCCTTTCTAAATTAGAACTGGTGTGAGACAAGGGGATGGACTCTCGCCACTTTTATTTAACTGTGTTCAAGAAAAAGTAATACAAGAGTGGTATGTAAAAAAATCGCCCATGAATATTGACCATCCCATTAAACTGGGGAGAACTAACATCAACATAGATGGTCTGGCGTTTGCTGATGATTTAGCAAATTTAGCTCAAGATATATTAACGGCACAAAAACTGCTTGAAATCTTAAAAGAAACAGCAGAAAATGTAGGACTCCAAATTTCCTTGGACACAAGAAGACACGCCAAGACACAATACATGACCTGCAACAGACTAAGAACACCATTTCTAAAAACAAAATATGGTAACATCAGACGAGTATCTCAATTTAAATATTTGGGTGAAATAATCATGGAAAATGGGTCGGAAAGGGCGGCCAATAGGGGTAGATGTCAAAAAATGGAAACTGCATTGAGACTTATACAAAATATTTACAACAAAAAACGTATATCTAAAAACACAAAATTGAGACATTACAACACAGTTATTAAGCTAAAATGTCTATATGGGGCAGTTACGCTCATTTTGAATAGAAAGAGATACATCGAGGAGATTGAAAAGAATGAAACAAAAATCATAAGAAAAATCTTAGGCCCCAAACAAATAAATAGCACAACATACCGACTTCTCGAAAAAACCAAGAAAGCAAACAATACACAGATATACATAGCGATATGAGAAAAAAAGACTTAAGTTTTACGGACACATAAAACGGATGAATGCAAGTAGGCTAACTAGACAAATAGTTGAATTTTATGAAAATAGGAGTAGAGCTAAAATAGAGACAATTAAATGGGTTACTGCAATGTATGACCTAAAATCAGCAAATATTACACAACGTGAAATTCAGGATAGAAACTGTTTCAGACACAAGGTTAATGTTTGGGAGGTTGGCCAGAGAGAAAAAAGTGGGAAGAGCGGAACAACTTGGTCTGATGAAAGGAAAAAAACTCACAGTGAAAGAATGAAATCAGTATGGGGGCAAAGGAAGGCTAACAACAACAAACGCCTCTAACTGTACTTCGCGTGGTCCACCAGGGCTGATACGTGAATAATGATAATATAATAATATATATATATATATATATATATATATATATATATATATATATATATATATATATATATATATATATATATTATATTATCATCGTCGGAAAATAATATATAATATAATATAATATATAATATATATAATATATATATATATATATATATATATATATATATATATATATATATATATATATATATATATATATATATATATATATATATATATATATACGATCCCCACTTTAGGGAGCGAAAAATAATATTTTCCGACGAAGTGTACTTCTGGGTTAATGTATTTTTAAGCAAACGTAACTGCAGGACTTGGGCCGATGAAAATCGTCAAGTGATTCAGGAATTATCTCTTTATTCCTAGTAAGTCACTTTTTGGTGCGGTTTTTGCGCTGAAGGAGTGACAAGAGCTTATTTTTTTTTTTGAAGACGACGATGAAAATCGTGTTACTGCTAATGGTGAACGCTATAGGAGTATGCTAACAGAATATCATTGGCTTGAACTGACAAATGTGGATATAATGTTTTCTTTCACCAAGACGGTGCGACTTGTCACACATTTCGGCAGGCAATCGAGGACGAAAAGCTTACTAAATTTAAAGAGTTTTAGATTTTATCCGAATAACTATAATATGGGAGATAGGATCCTCATTTCAAGACATTGCCAGTAGATTTAACAGGAACTATATATATATATATATATATATATATATATATATATATATATATATATATATATATATATATATATATATATATATATATATATATATATATATATATTACTAAGAGGTTGTTCGGCTTGATTTCAAGACGAAGGAAGAGCGAAGAAGAATTTTTGAATGTCAGGACTGTCTCTATAGTCTTATTATTTTTGAAAACGGTTTTACCATCACATGAGCAATTGTGAACAGAACATGGAAGGCCAATTGGAATTCTGACCGATACCACCAAATTAGATCTCTTGGAATTCTTGGTAACGTTCGCATTTTGTGTAATTTCTCATCGCCTAGAATATTTCTGTCTACATTCTGTCGGATGCAGAATCAAATTAAGTTGTGTTTTTGTATATACAATAAGGACTATGGAGTACTTTCCATTTACTAGCTTGCTATACTTATTTTTCAGATAGTATTCCTAACAAATAGATCATACGATGAAGAATAATTGGTTTAATATGACGTTTTAATGGAATTGATTTATTATGGCAGCCATATTAGTAACAAAATATGCAAAAATGGCTCGTACTAATAATTAAATAGTTTTTATCGTATACTGTTAATAAGATTCTATGAAATGTAAATTACGGAATTGATTTTTTTGTAGTGAAGTCAACTGGAGAAAAACATATTCATACCTCTTATATAATTACTCAGAATAAAGGTATTATAGTGATAATTCTTTTTATATAAAAATATAATACCTTTTATATTAAAATGTAATATTTTTTATCGCTTTGTTATTATAGTTAATTTAGTTCAGTTTAGATGTTGATATACGATCATTAAACAGACGTATAGAATTATAGTTAGACTTAGAGTATATCAAATATCAATTCTTCTATTGGAACCTTCGTTGTGAAACACTAAACTCAGAGAGATTTACCACTAAACACCAAATAACTTTTTTTGAAATTTTTCGACGCACGTTTCGCTAATCATCTTAGCATCATCAGGATATAATTAAATTATGCAATGCATCATCAGGAAATGATTTAATCATCTCCTAATAATTCCACAGAAATAAAGCTGCTGTTGAAACAGTAGGTGGGAACTGATGAAAGTGGGCCAAAAACCGGAAAAGTCAAGACTATGCTTTTCTGGAATTCTCATGATGTAGTTCTCGTAAACTACCTAGCAAAAGGTGTGATATTCAACGGGGAATATTACGGTTCACTACTGGACAAATTGAAGGGTGTTATTCAGGCTTAGCTTCCGTATCTACCCAAAAAGAAAGTACCTCTTTATCAGGATAGTGTGCCTGTACTCACACCTTGAGTGGTTGCTGCAAAATTTCATGATCTACGCTTCGAAGTGCCTCCACATGTCCCATATTCGTCAAATTTGGTTCTCAGCTATTGCTTTCTATTTAGGAGATTCACTTCAAATGTTGACGTCAAAGCTGACATAACCGCTTATTTTACGGCACAAATACAATGTTGGAACATTGTCTGTTTAATTACATTACATTGTAAAGTGCGTATATTTAAAAAAAAGTTTTTCCCCAAAATTAGAAAAATCCCGGTTATCTTGAGGGGATATATATAACATAAAGAAGGACTATGATGTAGAGAAAAAAACTAATCCAATAACCATAAATCAAGACGACGTTACTCCACCAGAAAAAAGATCAACTTGATTTCTAATATTTTGATTCTGTCAGCAGCTGATTATAAACAAAACACACAAAAATAATAATAATAATAATAATAATAATTTATTGAATCCTCAAGACAATACAAATATGCATGGATCAAGTCAAAACAAGAGCATGCATATTGCCACACTTCTATGCATACAAAGAATATATAACATTTAAACCTACATATAAATATTTTATTCTTGATAAGGTATATAATTTAATAATTTAATAATTTAATAAAGTATTTATTCAATCCCCACAACAATAAAAATATCCATGATTAAGCCGGATTGACAGAATTGACATAATGTTCAGTGACACGATCTCAGAAATAATTCATGAAATGATAATCTTGCACAAATAAACATTGTATACATAAATAAGCATTGAATCTAATTATTGATACGACATATATTCTTCTAAACTATAAAAACTTTGACTTATAAGAAATTCGCGGACTAATTTTTTAAATTCGTTGTCATTCTAAACATGCTTAAATCGTTGTGGCAACTTATTATACAGCTTCAGACCCCTAGTAAACATTATGTTCAACTATCTTACATGAATGTATTGGTAAACAAGTTCATCAGAGCCTCGTGTCTCATAGTGATGAAAATCACTATTTTTTACGTATGTTACAAAGTTTCGCCTAACAAAGATGATAATCTCCAAAATATATAGTGATGGTTGAGTCAAAATCCTGCATTGTTTAAAAATTGGTCGACATGTTGCCAGTAGCGACACCCCACCCATCATTCGAATTATCTTTCTTTGTATTTTAAAAACACGCATCAGATGAGGCGACCCACCCCAAAATATCAAACCTTACCTAGCGCGACTGTAAAACTCTGCATAGTAATATGAATGCACAATATCCGTGGTACCAACCCGCTTCAACCTATAAACAGCATATGAGACAGCAGCTAATTTCTTGCATAGTTCAGCTATGTGTTCATCCCAGCAAAGTCTGTTATCGAGATGAACACCCAGAAATCTAGTACAGGGTGTTTGCTGTATAGATTTACCGTTAATTTTTAGTAAATATGACTCCGTTATAGTGTGTGTTCGAGGAGTAAAAGCAATAAAACTGGTTTTGTCCATGTTAAGGGATAACTTATTATTCGTAAACCAACTATAAAATTTATTGAGCATTTCCTGTACCGTTTCAATGGCTTCCTGCATGTTTCTATTTTCTGTTAAATAGCTGCTATCATCAGCAAACATTACCATATTTCCGCTACTGCAAAAAAATTAAATATAATAGTGGACCCAAAACAGATCTTTGGGGCACTCCAGAAATAATCCTTAATCTTTCAGATGTTGCTTTATCAATCTGTATAACTTGGTGTCGGTCAAACAAGTAAGATTGTAACCACTCTCTCACCGGACCCCTCAAGCCCTAGTGATGAAGTTTGTCCAGCAGTATTGCGTGATCCACCATATCGAAAGCCTTACTTAGATCCATAAACAGACTAACACATTTGCAATTATCGTTTATGTTTTCATATATCTTGTTTAAAAATTCGGAGATTGCTGAATGTGCAGATCGACCACTTCACAAGAAAGGACATGATCTGCTCATACACTATACGCTCCAACAGTTTAGATAACGTAGGTAGAATAGCTATTGTTCTATAATTGGAGAGGGAGAGCCGGTCACCTCTCTTGAAGACAGGAATTACTTTTGATGTTTTTAATGCCCTCGGAAAAATACTAGTTTCCAGAGACCACAAAATCCAGAAAATCCAAATCACAAGACCAGAAAATCACAAAAGTCCGAAATTTTAGTTTCTACTTCTGTAAAATAAGAAATTGCAGAAGAAGAAAATACAAAATTAAACTCTTCGAAAAAACGTTCACAAAAAAAATAAACATGAGCGATGATGAAGCAAGAATTAAAAAAAAAGGAAATGTTGAATATAGACGAAAAATTTATAAATAAAAAAAAAGAATGATATGAAATCCAGGTAAGCACTTATTTATCCTAAGTCACATAAAGAAGAATGTCCAGAAGGCGATGTAAAATACTGTTCTTCAACTCGCTTCCACGGCAGCTACTTCATTTTATAATCCTTAATAATTTTTTTTATGTTTATTTCTTGTTTTGTTTGTAGAAAAAAATATTATAATGTATTTAGCATATCCTGATGGCTTTTGCCTTAGTATATGATCATTTTTACCCAGGGGTACCGGGCAAAACCAATTTTTTGCAAGTTATGCATATTTTATCTTTTGCAGCCATAATTGTAATTATTTGAAATTTAACGTTCCAAATACCCGTGCGTAAAATGTAAATTTAACTGTATATGAAAATTCTATAAAATCCAAGTAAGTTTAACTGTTTGCGTTAATTAAAAAAACTTAAGATTTTTAAATATTTGTTTCGTGATATATTATTAAGGGACAGTTATATACATTAAAAACAAGTCAAATTTCTGAAAAATATTATGTAGCTCCTGGCAGATTTGACTGATTAGATTTTCAGTATTCATTTGTGTTGTTTTTCCTTTGTGCTTTAAGGCATCCATGAACTTCGTAAAATTTTTTTTTTGTGAAAATTACATCTTCCTAGATATCCACAGGTTATAAAATATATTTTCTCGGGAATTTTAAAAAGCTTCTCTGGTTTTCTTATTTACTTATTTGATGAGTTTTAATGATTGTCGAACTAACTTGATTTAGAAAAGAAATGTTTTAAGTATTTAAATTGCTTGCTAGACAGTAACGTAAGACAATTACGGCAAATTATTAAAGGCAAATTACGATTTTAGTTATTTGATTTATTCGTTCTTGTATTAAACCGGGTATTATCCTGTCCGGTTTATTAATGATTTATAAAAAAATCTATTAATATAATAATAAAAATATATAATAATTTTTAATATGTCTAAAATATTGGGTGCCCTATTAGATTTTACACTTTTCAAAATTGGATTAAAATTTCTAGCTATATGAAAATATTAGGTCCTCAACTTTTAAAAATTATTTATGACAAAAGTAGTACAAACTTAATCTTTAAAGATGAGAATTTGAAGGAGCTAAGTCTGGAGAATATGCTAGGTGCGATAAAATCTTCCAGCCCAAGTCGGGGGGCGGGGTGGGGGATCTTTTCCAGAGTCCTGTTTGATGTAGGCGATCGAGCGTTACCTGAAACAAAATTATTTCCCTTCCTTCCTTGCCAATATAAGGCCTTTTTTCCTCCGGAGCGTCACTAATACGAATTAGTTGCTGCTGATAACGATCAGCAGAGACCGCTTTATTAGATCTGAGTAATTTATAATGCACGAAACTCAGCTGATCTCATTATATACACAACAACGCCTTTTTGGCGTAGATATTTGGTTTTGCGGTACGGCTTAATAGCTCACCAGGATTAATCTACAATTTTCGTCTCTTTGGGTTATCGTAGAAGATCCACTTTTCGTGACAGTGCACGATCTTACGCAAAAAGTCCTTTTCCTTAAATCTAGAGAACAGTGACATAACATCACAGCATCAACTGTTATTCTCAGCTATGAATTCATAAAGGAACCCAACGAATCGGCTTTTCAATTTCTCTTAGCTTGTAAACGTTTGGAAATGGTTTGAGATGTTACTTCGAGTTTTTATCTGAATTCTATCGGTGTACGACAAGAATTTCCTTCCAGCAGTACTTCTGACTCTTCATCCTCCATTTCTTTTGCTGTCCCTGACGTTCTGCATCATTTATGTCAAAATTTCTTGCTGCCAAACCAAGTACTGTATAAAATACTGTATCCTCCAAAGCACAAATCGTGCCATCAGCTTTCGAAACATTTTTTCAATTGAAATGCAAAAAAGGCAGTGCCTCAAATATTGAACGACATCGCGTCTACAACTGATTACTCATGTTATATTCACAGTAGGCTCGTATATTATACCTTGTTTTAAAGCTAAAAAATGGCGTTTTAAAATAATAACTATACGATGGAAAAAAATCTTATTCGTAAAGGTTCTGCTGTTGATGAAACGTAGGGGCGAAGAATTAAGTTGAGAACCTAATATATGTTTACCAATATTTAAAAAATTAATGAGATTTTTTAACATTATTACCGAGATTTCATCGCCTTTGCATTGTTGACAGTCTTCTAAGTTTAGAGACTGATTATGTCACTCGCTGACATAACCGTTAAAAGAGTCATTTTTAGTAAAGTGGTCATTAATGTTTCAATTAAAGGATCGAATTCTTCTACGGGTGGGAAAAATCCTAATTGAAGCAATACAAATAATTTAATTCACTCAAAGTCACTGGGTGGTAGTCAACGAGAGACATAGTAATTAAAATCTTAACGTTGTTATTGATAAAATGATAAAATTCTATCATTTTCTTTAGTTTTGTGACTATTTATTTTTATACAGCCAGTAATCCTTAAACGAATTTTGGAAAGTGCATATATTAATGGCCAAAACTGTTAATGTTTTAAAAACAATTTTGCATTGGCAATATTCATAATAGGTTGCTAATATTTTAATAGAAAAGAGCTTTCTAAAGGCTAATATTTTCCAAAATAACTTCAAGTCACCAAAGGCGCGTGTGCAAAATAATCTATTTACATTAATAAAACATAGTTTATTTTTAGTTAAATTCACATGAATTATTTTAAAATAATTATTATTATAAACATTAAAAAAAAACGTGTCAAATTTTTCAGTTGTATAAAAACAATTTTGTGGTCTTTGAGGCACGTGCTAATATTATCTGATCAACTCCAAATTTGGAGGAGGAATATTTTTAAAATAGTTGTGTTTAAAATTTCTGATACCAATAATATTAAATGTATAAAGCTTTCAGTATATTAGCGATTGTGTAGTGAGGTATACTAATGAACAAAAGCTCCGTAAAGGCGAATGGTTTTCAAATTTACGATCTAATTTCAACGCGCTAAAAGCAAATGTGCAAAAGAACTGATTTTTGCCAAGGCACTATTTAAAAAAGCGATCATACAAATATACGATCAAAAAATCTAAAATATTTTTTTAATATATCAGTACTTACAACATATTTGTTTAATATAATCAAAAACAACTAATTAAGAATTATATTCTAAAATAAAATACTAAGCATTGAGAAAAAAACATTTATATAACAAATTGAATTATTTTTCCAACTTATGTTGAATGAATTAACTGTAAATTCCTTTTATTAGATAATCAATTTGATTTATGTGCACGATGCTTAAAAATAATATATTTCTATTCGTAATAAAAATAAAAATAAACAGATGTATTTCGTGCTACTGTTAGCGTGGTTTGGAACCGACTGAATTTTCCGCCAAGAACTGACAAATCAATTTCTGAAAAATAGAGAGATATTCCGCTTGGAGTTTTGTCGTTTTTGGGTCTACATCAGCGCCACCCTTACGTGTGCGCGGCAAACGCCCTTTTACTATGCCATGCCAACTCTTAGACTTTTTGGCGCTAGGTTGTACGAGGGGCGGCAAGATGGAAGTAAATACAATGATAAATGAAAAATTAGGTATGAAAAATCAAAGATGGTTTGTTCATTTTTTAAAGAAGCATGATTCCATTAATTTTTAACAAAACAAATTATTGACATTAAAAATAATCAGTGTGAGATTTTTTTTCAGACAATTTTCAATGTTTAAATGTGGAAAATAATGTTAATCAAGTGATTGCCCTTTTCACGAACATACGTTTGGAGTCGTTCTCAAAAGTTTTCCTCAACTCTTCCCAATGTTTCCAATATCGGTTCGATTTCTTCAATTTGATCACTTATAACGGTCTTCTAGTCTTCCACTGTGTGAGACTTACGTTCATAGAGGCGTGATTTCAAGTACCTCCAAAGACAAAAGTCACACTTAGAAGTTGTCCAGTGACCGAGACGGTCACAGAACATCGTCAAAGGGAGAACTTGTTCAATTAGCCTATTTCCTTGGAAGGTATAAAAAATACCGCTAGAGGCAGCGCAGGTAGTGGGTACAAACTTTTTCATTCTGTTGTACATTTTCAACAATGGCGGCTCGTGGGTTTATAAAGTGGGAGGGCGTAGAAGAAAATAGTGCTGTTGAAGTTTTTTTTTTGCTTTCACCTTCCTCCTTATTACTTTTCGTGCTATTGAAACCCTATACAGGAGGTAAACCAGGAAAACATTAAAATTTTGTATTGTTACTACTTACAAGAACATTGGAGGATGGCTTGTTGCTTGTTACGCAGATAAACGAGTGAATAAGTAGGTACTTACCGTTTCCCGAAGAGTAAATCAACCAAACAGTTTATTGTAACTGCAAATCAATAGAGAAAATTCGACAAAGTTCGAAAAAAAAATAAATTAGCCATTATTAACTGTTTTAAATGAAGTACCTTCATGTTTACAATTAAAAGTTGATTATTTTTATTTAAAAAGTACTACTCAGTGTGTACAAATGTCAAGACGTATTCGCGAGGCGAACGAAATACGCGGCGCGAGGCATATCAAACGCTCCGTACCTGTCAAATCAGCGTTTAAAACTAATCACCGATACGCTCGGTCGCAGGAAATCTACGTCCAAATCGCATGTTTTAGAAAGCAATTAAATCCCCGAATTCTGACAGCCAACAAAACATGTATCGCCAACGACGAGAAAAGATGACGTGGCGTACGGTTGCTGGAGGGAAAAATCGTCCGACTAACGATGTAAAAATTGTGTCGAGAGGATGGAATTTTTATCCGCATTATTTGATGTGATGGGTTGACGGAAGTTCTTCTACATTTGGAGATTTAAATTTTTGATAATATCTTAAAATGAATTAAAGAAAAGAATCTGAACGGAAATAAAATATGGTCTTTTGCTCTGAAAAATTGTTTACTGTGATAAATGCTGGAGGAGCCCGCCAACTCGAGCCGCCAACACGTCCTCCCTCACGAGCCGCCACTGATTTTCAAAGTGTAATTAACAGAAGATGATGTGCCTGTGCTAAATTAAAATTTTCAAAAATCAAAGACCATATTGTCCGCGGTATAAAACGATGGTTCGTATGTCGCCATTTGCCTGTTTCGGGTAATAAAAATGTTTTAGTCGACAGGTTAGTTGTTGATGATTTTGTTTGTTGACAGGACGTTATACTGTCATAATTATTTCAATATTTTGCTGGAATTTTGATATTTATGTTTTTTTTTCCTTTTTAAGGATTGAATAGTGCATCGCGAATTGCAGTGATAAAAAAAATTGATAAAGGTAAATGTTAAGAAGAGCAACAACAACGCTTGAAATTACTCTATCTATCTATACAAAGTCCAGTATCTTGAACGTTTCCTTCTAAAAATTGGCCTGTTTATCCATCACGAACTATTCCGCTTACTTTTAGCTATGGAACAATACATAATTAGATAACCACTGGCCTTGTTGATATAAGTACAATTGTCACTGTCACAAACACTCAAACAACTCACTTGTTTCTACAAATTCTCAATCTGATGAAGTAGCTGAGGAAATTCAAAAGTATTCAAAAGAGGAAGGCAATATTGTTTGAGTTATTGTGTCTTAAACATGGAAGACAATTTTAATGACGTTTAAGATCTGACGTCAAATCTTTTTTCTGAGCAAGTGTTATAGGTAAAAGAAATTAATATAGCTCTTGATTACAGTAGCAGTAAAATTATAGATGCCCAATGCCAATGTCCAGCATCTGCTTCAAAAAATTGTTTCCATATTGTTGCCTTATTATTCAAACTTGCAGATTAAACAGTACGCTACGGTTATGATGGTCTAACATGTACCTCAAAATTAAAATAATGGAACAAAGGAAAAAAATCAGACAATAATCCCGATAATATTTTAACAGTTAACTATCCTACTAAACGCATACATCCGAAGACGTCAATTATAAATTTTAATCCCAAAAAAAATAAAGTAAATCATTTTTATGATAAAAACCAGTTAATTTAAATAATTCAATCTAGAAAGAAAAATAATTTCGTGTGGGATACTTTTTTAGCTATTAAATATGATAATTATCATTTAAGTACTGATGAAAAGTTAGTTTTAAATGAAAAAAAAATCAGTTAATAATTAACCCCAGTAGGATCTGGGGCGGATGAAATTCAATTTCAATTCCAACAAAATTAATTTAATCATTATCATTGGCGATACATTTATCAACTCTTAAAAAGAAAAACACATTTGAATACATTATTTTAAAAAAATTACGTAGTACAGATGAAAATGGAAAGGTGTATACTTGGCAAAACAAAGTAGGACAAAAAGACGTTATGGATCCGAGAAGAAATGAAAAGATGTGACATCATTGGAAGAGTCAAGGAATTAAAATTGAGATGGTTAGGCCCTATAGCAGGCAATGTGACAACAGATGGAACAAAATAATCCTGGGATGTATACCGCTTGATGGTCCACGAAGAAGACCGAATACACGATTGACTGATGCCATCATCAAGTATATTTGGCCCGAATGGTAGAGAAGAGATCAGTACCAATTTGGAAGTATGCTGAAGAGGTCTTCATCGTGTAGTGTATGGACAATGGCTGAATGATACAACTACTCAACTTTCAAATGAAATAAAAAAGTGTAAGATTTTGTTTATAATTCAAATTATAAAAACAAAATTGATGAAAAGGCCTCGTGTATAAACATCCCCATCAGAACGTAAAAATGCAATCACATATAAAATATATAAAAATAAATCAGAAAGCGCTCTTTAAAATTTGCACTCGTTGAGTATATCCTTGCCCTTTCCAGTTCAAGTTTTGTAAATCAATGCGGCATATTTTAAATGTAGTTATTCCATTGGGAAAACTTGCAATGAGATACGATATTTTGTATTCCGAATACATTCTTTACATTATTTCAGCGTAGTTTATTAGCTGCATGACGCTTTGATCGTTGTCGGTTGTACACTGAAGAATAAAAAACTCAACATTATGAAAAATATTTTTATTGGATTAATTTTGTAATTTTTTCGTACACAGTGATTTCGTACATAGATAAAAAAAAAAGAAATCCCACTTAATCTGATACAGGGCCAAAGTTACTGGTGACCGGGGCGCCAGCAGCTTTATTCAAGAGTTTGACCATATGTACATTGACTCATACAATCCCATACATGTTCGATCGACGAAAAGTCTGAGAATCTCGGAGGCCAGTCGAATGTAATCTGTACTATTTCAGGGCATGTGGGCTAGCGTGAAATATGAGATTTGGACGAGGTCACAGATATGCAGCACAGATTGCAGCAAAAGTATCACGTGCTTTTCCGATATTTTGATATTCATTTCGATAGCCAGAAGTCTAAGATGCTATTTGTTATGCTTTGTATACTTCTAGGACGACCAGAATTTGTTATCCGTATCACTTTTCAATCATGTTAGCTATGGGCTGATAACACTGACCAACAATGTAAATGTTTCGGGCTCAAAAATAGCTGATTCTTATGTATTTCCACCTGCTGAATTCAAAAATATCCATAAATATGACCGATGGACTCTTGCTTGGGTGACATGTCATTTTTTAATGTCTACATTTTTAGTTTGGGGGAAATATTGTTTTCGAGAGTTGTTATACCTGTCAACTGTCAAAACACAACGTTTTCTAGCAGTTTGTAGGTTATAATCATAATTAGTGTTGCAGTGAGTGTCAGTTTCATATTGTTTCTGTTGTAATTAGTGCAGCATTTCTGGTTTTGAAGTGCAAAATTTGTTAAATCAAAATATCTCAAAAATGTGTAAATTTAGCGAGTAATTTTTGTTACATTTTCGTTACAGAAACGCAATTGGATGCATATTGTAAAGACTGTCTTTCAATATTATTTTGATATGGAGGTGGGGGACCAGGATAAGTCGTGGGCTCCTCATATATGTTGCAACTCTTGTTCCGTTATGCTACGAGAATGGCCGAAAAATAAAAATCGATTTATGGTTTTTAATATGTCTATAGTGTGGCGGCAGCCTACAAAACATAGAGATTGTTACTATTCTTGCTATACTCCACCAATAAAGGCCTGATTGTCAATGAAGAAAAGAGGAACAGTTCCACATTCAGATAGTTTACGAGTTCCTACTCCACTTCAAAATTATGAGCTTAAAGTAGAAAATTAAGACGTTGTGGAAGAACAAGAGCCCAACAAGCCTTATACGTTTCATAATCCTGAATTTTCCCTCCTAGTTGTGGAACTGTCAGTGATGAACACGGAGAAAGATTCCATCAGAATGTTTCTACAAGCATGCCATGCTTGCCGATTACTGCTGGTCTGCGTGTAGGAATGCTCTGGAACTCACTTATAAGAGACAAGCCAAAATAAAACGATCTCATGAAGCTACCACATGATTTTCTTCTGACACAACAATATGTCCCGTATCCTCTGATCAATTTTGAACTTTTAGAATGTAACTGCATTATAAGAATTTCAAATGGACATTCAATGTTGTTGGCATATGTAGTTAAAATGTGTCTTTTTTCTTAATCCGTTAATATAAAATACTTCCACTTATTGTATATAACAGAAGCTACAGCAAATAAAAAAATTTCTTTATCATATTCGTTTTTCTCAACCTAAAATTAGTATGACTTGATTTATTAAGTGAAGGAAACATTGAAAAAAATGTAGATCAGTGTTACAGTAGAAGCAGCAATGGTTTTAGTGCTATTTTCGGAATATTTTAACCTATAAGTTCTTCAATTTCAAATTCGGATAAATGCTTGAAATGACGTGGTACACATATGTTCAAGATATAATGTACAGTGAGTATATTTTGAGTCTGATTCAAATATGTACACTGAGTATTGCAGTTTTTTGTTCCCCTGTAGAGTTTTGTATTAATTTTGTTTCTCCCGAATCTTATTGTATCTTAGTTATTATGAAAAATTATATGCAAGATATTTGAAATCAATTGTATATTAGAGGTAAGGCATATCGAATTATTTAAATAATTTTGATATTAAGCATATTATTGATATTATTAATATTATTAATTTATATTGATATTATTAATTTGCAAATGCTTATTTTCGTTCCGGTTCAACTATCTTTATTAAATGGATGAATAATGATAATTTCAGAAATCAATTATAACTTTCTGCAAGCTTAATATGATGGAAGATTTTAATAAATGACATTTGTTCTCTACGACATAAATTTATATTTCCAAGATTGAAAATTTCAATGCCATTTAGTTTTGAGCTTCTTTCTTCCATACATTACTAATAAAGGCAAGACATATTTAGAAACATAACATAACCAATAAAATGAGAACGTGTTGTTGGAGTTGTTTTTAACTTGTTGTCCTTTGTATTGGTGCATGTAAAAAGGTCATGTATAGGTTAGTCACGTGGATGTGCTTAATTTGTATTTTCTCTACTTTATTTTACACGTTACCTTTATAAATTATTAGCCGAATTAATTGTAATTCGAGCATGTTGGAATTATCAATTTTCACTGAATTAAACTGAACTTGAATTAATTGCTACAACAATATAAAGGATGTTACAATAAGAGCGCAAGATTTGAATTGCGCCCCATTTTGGCTATCATGATTCGATAGATCAATAATTGTCACAGACCGATAAGAGATAGATAGGAATTAATAAACATCGAGTGTTACACGACATAGCAACTTCACCTTATTGTTAAATATTACTATCAAAATGGTGAAATTTTGGTGCGTCCGATTTTCCGTAGAAATGATTTTCAAAATTTATCAGCTGTGACAAGCGAAAAAGTTGAAGTACTGTTTCAGTTATTGAAATTGAAACAAACACACACATACAAATATTCATATATATTTGTTTTCATATATATTTTTTTTCCCCAAAGCTGTGGGATAAATAGTTTTCAAGATACGGCCGCGATCCATCCTTAATGGGACACATGGTATATATATATATATATATATATATATATATATATATATATATATATATATATATATATATATATATATATATATATATATATATATATATATATATATATATATATATATATATATATATATATATATATATATATATATATATATATATAGTATAGTACTTCTGGTTTGATTACTGTGTTGTAGTGTCTTATTTTTGCGTGTGTGGATAGGCATTTCTTATTGCAGATATTGTGTGTCTTGCCGTATGCCTTCTTCATCTTCTATATATATATATATATATATATATATATATATATATATATATATATATATATATATATATATATATATATATATATATATATATATATATATATATATATATATATATATATATATATATATATATATATATATATATATATATATATATATATATATATATATATATATATATATATATATATATATATATATATATATATATATATATATATATATATATATATATATATATATATATATATATATATATATATATATATATATATATATATATATATAGCTTCCTAAAGCTCCAACCTTTCGTTCACATCGCAGGAAGCGGACAACGGCTGAACCCGAACGTTTATTTCGGGAACAGAGGGCTAACAGGACTCTGGCAGAAAAAAACGTCGCGTCTGTAGTGGCAACTACCGGCAACCTGGTTGGCGATGGTTCAACCAGAGAGATTTTACACAGTTGCCTAGAAAATATACACAGATATCCACACCGAGAACAGGAGGTGGAGCACCGAGACCTGCAAGAGAGCAGGAGTTTGGCAATACATACATCGATTTAGCCCCCTTACCGTCGAACCATCGTTTTCGGCACCATTTTAATACGACTGGTAAAATTTCAATAAAAAGGACTGATTTTACAGACATTTTCCTAAACCGAGAACGTCCTCATAATGATAGAGCAAGAGGTGACATGACATTAGATACACTAGTTTATAACTATTTTTTTTTTTTCTTAGGTTTTAAGGTATGGTTTTTTTAGACAAACCTCTTTTCTGGTCGTTCTTAACAGTAAATCTAATGTGGACAAATAAAAATGGAGTTACTTTGCTTTTTTCAGCCAATAATTATTAATCTTAAAGTTCCTACATTTCCTTTCTCAACTACCAAGTAGTAAAATAACTTCAATCCAACAATTGACTTATCCAGGCCAAATACCTCTCTCAAAATGAACATCTTTTTAATAACCGCAATTTTTTTTCTTTTTTATATTAATAACGTAATCCATTGAGCTTCTGAATTCTGGGCTTTGAGGTGACGCCTCTCTCTATCCTTGACCTGGGACTGCCGGAATTCCGAGTATTTCAATGCCTTTATTATAGATTTTCAACCTTTTATTGTCCTTGTACCGATTCAGTTAGGTTTCTTTATTAAAGAATTGGAAAAATAATTTTATAAATTTGATAATTTATATTCTCTTCATAGCATTTACCAATGGTAATAATACCATGGTTTTTAGAATATACCATAATGTAATCAATCGTGTATTTTAATTTGCTCCAAAATAAAAACAATCACGTGATCTTAAAATATATATTATATATATATATATATATATATATATATATATATATATATATATATATATATATATATATATATATATATATACCAGGTGTCCCATTAAGGATGGATCGCGGCCGTATCTTGAAAACTATTTATCCCACAGCTTTGGGGAAAAAAAATTGTACAAAAACTGATCATGAGAAATTCACCAATAATATTTTTAAGCTTCTAAAACGACCGCAAGAGGGCGTGACGAGCTAAACATTTTTAAAAATAATTTTTTTTGGGTATTTTCAAGTGTTAACCGGGTAAGAAAAATTTTCAGTTATAATTAGCAAACTGTCTCCTACAACTTTGTTTTATGATATTTTGTCGTAATTTCACGAATAGAGGGGCGGGGGCAGTTTTACCTATTGAGATAAAAAGTCGTCTAATGCCTGTTTACCTTAACCGATTTTCCTCAATTTGGATTCATTTAAAAGACAATTGCTGGGACAATAAGATAATCTGGAACATAAATTATTTAGTTTATAAATGAAACCGCGAGGTGGCGTTACATTCAACAATAGTTTTTTTGAAGTTTTGTTCAGTTTTTTCAAATGAAATGGTACAGCTTTTATTACATGGCTAGAAAGGTAATTTAAAGAGGAATCATCCAGGGAAAATCCGAAATCGATATCTCTGACATGTCGAGAGATATTTCGATTTTTCTGAAAAAATCAGTTATTATTTCACTACTACCTGCATTTAGTTAAAAAAATATTAACCTAATGTTTGCCTTCCTTCACACTTTACCCAGGCTTAGGACTGGTCCAAATTCTTCGTGCCATATTAATTTGGAGCGTGTTTAAAGGCCAACGGGCCAACAACGAAGATAATAATAATAACAACAGTCAAATAAAATTAACAGCACAACACTCTAATAATTAACAGAATCTGAACTTTAACGCCTTTCTAAATGTTCAAAATGCCTTCCACACTGGATGTTAGAAATCAACCACCAAAATAGATGGAGTGTGAACGTATGGTGTGGTGTTTTGGGAGACACAATTATTGGTCCCTTTATTTTTAATGGACATTTGAATAGTGAAACATATTTAAATTTTTTAGAAAATAGACTGCCAGAACTAATGGAAGATGTTTCGTTGGAAACAAGAGGACAAATGTGGTACCAGCATGATGGATGCCCTGCCCACTTCTCGCAGGTGGTTCGAAACTTCTTGGATGCTTCGTTTCCAAATCGTTGGATAGGACGGGGTAGTTTATTTTCGTGACCGGCGCGCTCACCGGATTTGACAGTCCTCGATTTTTACTTGTGGGGAAGACTAAAAGACCATGTTTTTCAAACTCGTCCTACCACACGAGAAAACATGATTGAAAGAATTCAAGATTCAATAACCAGCATTTCAAGAGCAGAAATTGAAGCTGCTGAAGCTGCTGAAGAGCTGAAATTGAAGTGGGAGGGGGGGGGGGCTGAGTTTTACCTATTTAGATAAAATGTCGTGTAATGTCCGTTTGCCTAAACCGATTTTCCTCTATTTGGATTCATTTAAAAGGCAATTGCTGGGACAATCAGATAATCTGGGAGATAAATTATTTAGTTTATAAATGAAACCGCGAGATGGCGTTACATTCAACAATAGTTTTTTTGAAGTTTTGTTCAGTTTTTTCAAATGGAATGGTACAGCTTTTATTACATGGCTAGAAAGGTAATTTAAAGAGGAATTGTCCGGTGAAAACCCGAAATTGATATCTCTGACATGTCAAGAGATATTTCGATTTTTCTGAAAAATCAGTTAGTTTTAATTTTTACCGTAATATTAAGTTAAAAATTGGTCTTAATATTTAGGTCGCAATCGCAACCGCAACAATTTTATTTAAAAAATAAAATTATCCATTCAGTATCAATCATCATAAATGTTCTAATCCTGACCTTGATAATATTTTTTACTTTAATTACATAAGCGGAAAAAATGCCTTTCCCCAATTGTTGCATTTTCTCTTTTGTGATGCTTAAATACTACTTGAGAGTCTATTGAAATCAGTCATTAATAAATATACCTACTTTTTCTTTTAAACTAAATGAATGGATGAATGAAATTATGCGCTTTCGGGTTTCCAAATAAACGCATGCAATCCTTAGGTACATTACACAAAGAGTGTAAGAAGGGAACCATGGAAACAAACAAAAACAGTCAAATTAATTGTCAGTTTTGAAATGCATTACATTTTCAACATTGCATTTATTGATTATTAATAATTATTATAATAATATCTAACAATGCCTTTTACGAATAACGAGGCCTATGACATGTTGGCGGTGTATTTCCAATGTTTTGAAAATGCATGTATTGCAGAGCGGCAATATGCAAGTCAATATCCCGAAAGAAGGCATTATTCGAAGAAGGTGTTTACACGGCTAGCAAGACGCTTACGAGAAACAGGAATTGTGCATCCAGATCCAGTCCGCACCAGGTTACGTTCGATTCGTAATGGAGATAATGTCGTAAATGTTCTGGCTTATGTTGAAACCAACCCCCATTTAAGTATCAGACAAATATCTGAAGAATTAGGTGTTAGCAAGACATCCGTTCATCGAATCTTAAGAGATAACAAGCTGCACTCCTACCATGTTGTCTTACACTAAGCCCTTTTGGATAACGATTTCGACAGACGGTCACTGGTTAAAAAATATGTGTAGTGGAAATAAACAATTCTTAAAACGCATACTATGGACTGATGAAGCTACTTTTAGCAGTGATGGAGGCGTTAACTTATATAATATGCACTACTGGGTAGTTGCTAATCCACACTGGATGTTAGAAATCAACCACCAAAATAGATGGAGTGTGAACGTATGGTGTGGTGTTTTGGGAGACAAAATTATTGGTCCCTTTATTTTTAATGGACATTTGAATAGTGAAACATATTTAAATTTTTTACAAAATGGACTGCCAGAACTAATGGAAGATGTTTCGTTGGAAACAAGAAGACAAATGTGGTACCAGCATAATGGATGCCCTGCCCACTTCTCGCAGGTGGTTCGAAACTTCTTGGATGCTTCGTTTCCAAATCGTTGGATAGGACGAGGTAGTTTATTTTCGCGGCCGGCACGCTCACCGGATTTGACAGTCCTCGATTTTTACTTGTGTGGAAGACTAAAAGACCTTGTTTTTCAAACTCGTCCTACCACACGAGAAAACATGATTGAAAGAATTCAAGATTCAATAACCAGCATTTCAAGAGCGGAAATTGAAGCTGCCGTTTTTAATACTCGTCGAAAAATAAATCTTTGCATTTCTAAGGATGGAAGGCATTTTGAACATTTAGAAAGGCGTTAAAGTTCAGACTCTGTTAATTATTAGACTGTTGTGCTGTTAATTTTATTTGACTATTGTTATTATTATTGTCTTCGTTGTTGGCCCGTTGGCCTTTAAACACGCTCCAAATTAATATGGCACGAAGAATTTGGACCAGTCCTAAGCCTGGGTAAAGTGTGAAGGAAGGCAAGTATTAGGTTAATATTTTTTAACTTAATGCAGGTAGTAGTGAAATAATAACTGATCTTTTCAGAAAAATCAATAAATTGAAAATTTCAAAATATCTCTTGACATGTCAGATATATCGATTTCGGGTTTTCACTGGATCATTCCTATTTAAACTACCTTTCTAGACATGTAATAAAAGCTGTACCATTCCATTTGAAAAAACTGAACAAAACTTCAAAAAAACTATTGTTGAATGTAACGCCACCTCGCGGTTTCATTTATAAACTAAATAATTTATCTCCCAGATTATCTGATTGTCCCAGCAATTGCCTTTTAAATGAATCCAAATTGAGGAAAATCGGTTTAGGCAAACGGACATTAGACGACTTTTTATCTAAATAGGTAAAACTATCCCCCCCCTCCCCCCAAACTTCTTTATTCGCGAAGTTACGACAAAATGTCATAAAACAAAGTTGTAGGAGACAGTTTGCTAATTATAACTGAGAATTTTTCTTACTCGGTTAACACTTAAAAATACACACAAAAAATTATTTTTAAAAATGTTTAGCTCGTCATGTCCTTTTGCGGTGGTTTTAGAAGCTTAAAAATATTTTTGGTGAATTTCTCATGATCATTTTTAGTACAATTTTTTTTTCATCAAAGCTGTGGGATAAATAGTTTTCAAGATACGGCCGCGATCCATCCTTAATGGGACACCTGGTATATGGGGGGGTATATATATGGGGAAAATCCAAAGATTATTTTTTCGCAATATTTTCGAAACGGTTAATGCTAAAGTCGTGAAATTCGGTATACTTCAATAAGTTAGAATGGAAAAACGTATTTTGTGTTTATAATTGAATATTTTAGTCAGGGGCGTCTCCTTGATAAATACTGCAATAACTTTTTTGTTTGTAATATTTTTAATTTTTTAAATCAAATAATTGAATTGCAAAGATTTTTAGATAAGAAAGGTTCTCTTATTTCATCTCGTTGGGATAGACCCTTTTCCAAAAAATTGACTTTTTCTAAATCGATGCACCATTACATGAAGATCGAAATGCATCTTAATAAATAAGTAAGGGGCTGTCACTGTTAATCTTTGTCTTTGGCGTTTCGTAAAACTGGACCATTTACTCAATAAAGTCTAGATTTATAATTTTTAAACTGCAAAATGGCTCATTATTCCTTCGAAGAAATGGCGAATATGCATTTTATGTACGGGTAGGCGAATGGGAATGCGTCTGAAGCTACAAGATTGTATGCAGAGGCTTTTCACGAAAGAGTACTTTCTTGTACCAAAACATTTACAGACCTGAAGAAAAGAATATGCGAAAAGGGATGCCTTCCAAACATGACTATGGAAAAAGCCAGAGTATCAGAACTGTAAAAAATGAAAAAAGAGTTTTAGAAAATGTAGCAGAAAGTCCAGAAATAAGTGTCCAGGAATAATAAGCCCAGAAAATAAAATTATTATTGAAGAATAATTGCAGAAGAGCAATGTTTTGGTCAGTTCATTCGCAGATAAACTATAATATTTAAGCAGCAAGAGGCAATAATTGAGAATTATTTTATTTTCATTGAATATATTGCTCAATGCTTGATGAATAAATCTTATAGAACAAGTTAGAGGTTACACTTTTTGTGTAAACCTTCAGCAAATTTCGATCACCTCAGTTTTGTAATTCTACATAGATGCCTGCAATATCTCAACAGCATACAAATGACTCATCTGTCGTACTGTTTGCTTACACTTCAGCAAAGATAGTTAGGTTAGATTTTTTATTCAACATTCAACCGATGAATCGGACTCTCCTTTCGGACTTTGACGACTACACATTTAATTATTTTGATATAGTGCAACTACCAATAAAAGGTCTTTCAAATGAGAGTTTTTTTTAATTCTTGAATAAAACAGAGAATTTGGATGACATTTTGGCATAACTATGGTTCTATCTCCCCAATGACTCGAATAATTTCATTCTGTAAATATCACATAATTTTCTAAAAGCAATTTTCACTGAACGCTCGTTTTCATAAAATAATTCAACAATTTTTACGCCTTGTTGTATTGTATATTCCATATTTATAATTGTCATACATTACACCTCTGAAATGAGACTAGACCTAGGCAAATTCACAACACTATCTGTGTTTTATTCATGAATTAAAAAACGCTCAATTTGAAAGACTCGTTACAATCACTTTTAAATTATATTATTTTAATCCGCATACGTTAGTTAAACCAATGAAAAAAAGATTTGTTCTTAGAATAATACAAGGAGGAACGCTCCAAAGAACATCTACTAATCGTCAAGGTTAAAGAAACGCTAGTGTAAATTTAGCACTTTACGTCGGTTAGTTTATCTGAAATAATCTGTAACCGTCTATTCAGTCTACACAAACTACATCAAAAAGGGACAAAATCCTTTATTATTTTTTCACCAATAGAACCATAAAATTAAATTAAATATCTTACCTTTTTGATGATTTCCTACCTTTCCCAAATGTTGACTAAGTTTCGTCTTACTTCAGTCCATTATTCAAAATAAAACTTTCCAATGTAAATGATTATAAAATAAAAACATTTGAAGCATATCCCTCTTCAAGTTCATTATTCATAGAAAAAGAATATACATCTATATGTATATAAAACTACTCAAAATAATAAAAAAGCTTTTATATAAATGTAGAATGAATAAAAAATTTACTTAGCTTACGTTGTTAAATTATTTTACTTTCAAAGGGAATATAGTAACAGTTCCTTTTGGTTAAATAACAAAAACACTTCCAATTGCATCAACAATATTTTCAGAAATTCAAGTTTTTAAATTAAACGTTCCAGTATTACAATAGAAAAATTTCAACAAGAAAACGGTTACTCAATTTTTGAAATAAATTTAAGACCAAAAATAAAGGTGAGGACTTAAAGGTAATGATTAGAGGCGCATCAGCAAGCAGCTAAGGTTATTTAGCCACTAGACCTACAGCTTAACATGAGTTCCAAATCACGATCATCAGCTACCGATAAACTCGATCAGCATCTCCCTCGGGCTAACATCCCTTGGTTTTGAGCTTAACCATAAGTCTCTCGAGAAAAATACTAACCAACGAGTGACTAATGTTGAATATCTTTCAGAAGGCATTCGGCCTTACCCAGCCTTGATCTAGCGTAACTAAGAGCTGATTCCTTGTTAGATTTTACACTTTTGTCTAGAAACATTCACAAAATATGTGTCACAAACGTTCACACCGAGAACGGGTGGCGAACCTGTTACTACGTTAAGTACCGTGTCGTCGGTCCACTGCCTTCAGCACCACTCCAACTCGGCCGGCAATTTAAGATCTAGTTATGTCTATACGAGGGTTGCTATTTGTGTATCCGGAATAATAAATAAAAAGAAATATTTATCATTGATAAGGGTTTTATTGTTTTTCAACATATTCTCCGCGATGATTGATATACTTTTGCATACGTTTGAACCAATTTTCATAGCATTTTTTCTATTCCGATTGAGGTATCTCCAAAACATGCTTTTTGAACACATAAATCGCTTCTTGTGGCGTCGAAAATCGTTGACCACGTAGTTTATTCTTCACAGATCGGAACAAAAAGAAATTATTGCGCGTTCTGCGATTCTCTAGTGGCATTGTAGCCACATGCCCATTTATCTAAAAAAAACCACCATTTACTTCGAAGTGCTTCTTGCGCGAACAATTTTTGTTGGTTTTGGCTCATTTTGAAAGACCCATACAGTCGACTGCTGCTTACTTTTGGGCTCATATGCATAAATCCAAGCTTCGTCACCTATGTAGATGTTATGCAAGGCTTTTGACACACCACGATTGTATTTTTTGCGCATTTCTTTACATCAATCGACACGAGCTTCTTTTGAGCAATTGTCAAATTATAATTGTATAATTATACGTCAAATTAATAAAATCTTATGTATGATTGTCATACTAATGCTCAGGGATGCCTCAATCTCACCGTATGTTACGTGGCGATCTTGGTTTAGTAGGTTGCGCAGGGTATTGATGTTTTTTACAGTTTTAGATGGTGCTTCATCGCGAAAAGTCGAACTGAGTTGATCGATGCACTGTTGTTGAGATAATTTACGTCGAAAACCGTAGTAAATCATCGCATGAAAATTCTCACGAGTTAATTCAATTTTTTGACTGAAATGAAATTTTCAAGTCACTAAACAATACAAATAGTGTCCGTATGGCAAAACGTTCTGAGTACGTATACAGTAGACAATGTCAAACTTTATGATGTACATGTTAGATGACGCATAGTAACTTCATTGTTGCCAATTCCGAATACATAAACAGCAACCGTCGTATTTCTTAATAAAAAAGAATGCCTTTGTGTAAACATTCTGTCTGGACATATGTTTCTCTCTACGAGTCGACCACATTTCATATAGTTGTCCTTCATCCGGAGCTAATGCAGGATTTCCACTGTGGTAGATGGTGTTAGATGACATGACTCACATTGTCTTCCTACATATGATGGATATGAGTTTATTGAGAAAAACATTATAGCCTCTAAAAAGACCTGCTATATGGTTCATCTAATTTATAAATTCTAGTTAATATCTGACAGTGTGATATCATTGTGGGCGACCTCTTATTATGTATCCAATTCATCCATCCTCATTTATTGTTTGTTTTTTCGGTTTTTGCCATTGTTCTTTGAGCTAAATTGTCAAATATTAAAGTCGTATCGCACGAAATATATAGGAATACGAATTTGATAATGAGATTGAGGAATATGTGGAACCACCCGAACTCACTTTAAAATATTAAATCTTTGTTTGGCTTCTTGGTTGTAATTGTTTACAATCAGTTTTGTATCATCCGACATTAAGTAACGATATTTTTGAGTAAATAAAAGCACTCGAATTCATCACCACAAGGATCTTGAGGGTAACTTTGAACATTTTAAATAGCTTGAGATTTGCTGATATGTCAGTAGATATATTCGATAATTTATATATTCTCTTATATATAGTATATCATATGCAGTATATATTGTCTGTATAATAAAATCTCCCATAGCCCTCTGACCTTCGCATGAAAGGTACAATCTGTAAAAATAAGTCAATTCTTTATAGAAGACATGATATTAAGAAATGGTTAAGGTTAAGTGTGCCAAAGAGTATTTCAACATCCAATAACTGATTCAATAGATTGTTCCATTATGACTAAAGTCATGATATAGGGAGGCAAGGAAATATTTATATTCTCAATAAATATTGTTCTATATTTGAGAAAATAATATAAATATACGTTTTTATAGGAAAATATAAATATTTTAAAAACTTTTTCTTTGGGATATTTGAGTATTTAATTCAGATGACTTAAAAAACAATCACTTGCTGTTAGCTGCATAATTATGCATACATTTTCGAAGAATTATAACCATATTTAATATAAAAACTTGAATTTTTAGTTTTATTTTGTATATGTATATATATACGTTACTTACCTGTGCTACCTTTTCACCCATTTTCGGAGTGTGGATTCCACTTTGAAAATATTTAGCAGATCCGTTGTCTTGGAGTGAGAACTGAGTCAAAAAAAAATTGGTTAAAGCATACATAATAATATACAAGGTGCGTCTTACGGAAAACAGGACGGAAAAAAAATACAAATATTTTTCTAAATAAAAATTTCTTAAAGTGTCATTTTTGGTCAAAAAATTAGTAATGAGCATCAAGCGATGGGACGGCTCATTATCGTGCAACAGGCGCCAGCTGCCTTATTGACGGTATTGTGGCCGCACACGGTGAAAACACGAAGACGCTTCATAACATCAAGATAGAACACAGCATTGATCGTTTGACCATGTGGAGCGAAGTCATTGTTCACAATTCCCTCCGAATCGTAGAAACAAATCGACATTGTTTTGATTTTTGACTTCTCGAGACGGCTTTTCTTCAGATTTGGCTCGCTCGGGTGCTTTTATTGGATTCGGAACAATTTTTGGTCGTCAGTTAATATATGTGGAACAAAGCGTGCACAAATCTTCTGAAGTCCCAAATGATTGGTCAAAATATCATGAATTGAATCCTTGAACATGTTCAATTCCCTTTCCATGTATATCAATGAAGATTTTGACTGATTTTGTATAAATTCACGCACAATTTCAATGTTACTTTGAGTAACCACGAAATGTTTCCGACCAGGATGTTCCTCGTCCTTGATGTCCTCATGACCTCCTTTGAATCATTTAAACCACTCGTGAACTCTGCCGCGAAATAAACAATCCTCACCATAAACCATTAATTAAAATGTTTCAGTGAATGTTTTACCAACTTAAAATTTTTAACATTTTAAACGCGATAACTTGGCTTCTAATGATCCGAATGTCATAAAATTTTGTCGGAACGTCAGTGAAGGATGCAACTTTCCAACGCTTACCCCCGTCAAAAGATGGCACCACTAGAAATAGCTATTTTTAAAAAGTCCTGTTCTCCTTCAGACGCACCTTATATAAACTGAAAATAAGCATTAAACTATGCGTTGCATTACATGTGATTAATTATCTTAAATTAAATTAAATTATTATTAAATTAATTTAAATTAAATTAAAATGATTGAAAGATTTAAAAGACTTCTTCATTTCTCTTTATTTCTCTAAGTTCCACATAGGGAAATAATAGATTGCAATAAGAATAGTAAGAACATGCTATTGCGTATTACACAAATGGCATGGCACATAACTCATATTTATAAGGGAACATGGACCATCACCAGATAGAAAGATATAAAGAGTACAGTCATCACAAAAAAACTAGAAGCAGAAGCAGAAAAGAAAATTAAGGACAATAATAGTATTAAAATAGAAACCAAAAATTATTTGTATTTGTCAACTTGCAGAGAAAGGGAATATAAATTTGAGGGAAAAGAGAAATAGACAGCAACATAGAAAGGGAATATAAGGTTAGGGGCCTTAATTATATGAAAGGTAAAGAAGAAGCATACTTGAAGACCAGAATAGCCAATAGACCAGGAAACCAATATGACAGTCTGAGAACCTTAACGGAATCAAAATATGTATCGAGGAAAATAAAGGCAGGGCAGTAATAATCAGATTTAGAATAATATACGCTAGTGAGATCTGGGTGTTAAATAAAGCAGATGAAGATACGGTTAAAAGATCGAAAAGGTAGTTATTGTGAGGAATTTACGGATAAAAAATTACCGAGAAGGGTTGAAGAAAAAGAACAAATAAAGAAGTGGAAGAGCTTTATAAAGAACCAAACATTAGCAAGGACATCAAGGTTCAAATAATAATGCTGGGACATATTGAACTGCTTGAATAAAGGATATCAAAATTTGGTCTTAATAGATGCTTTATTTCAGAAAACTTTTACGGTAAAATGTGTTAGAAGAGACCGAGAAATATGTAGCATGGTAATGTATTGAAAGATGTATCTGATGTCAGGAACCGGAAAGGAAATGCGCTAAATACAGAAGAACGGAGAGAGATAATAATTAAATTCAAACAAAAAATGGAGAAACAAGTATATATTGTTAATGTAATATAAAGTTTTTGTAAATAGTTCTGGGCCTACATGAGTTGTATGATATTTTAATAAAGGGTATTATTGTTATTATTATTAAAACCCTTTATTTCATTGCAGGCCCATGGGTGATTAAGCTTTATATAAAATATGCATTTGTTGTTTATAAAGTCTAGTCTAAAAAAACTTTTTCATTTTTCACGATTGTGTACAATACTCCTTAGTTCAAGGAGGGGTTGTCTGGTTTCCTCTGAGATTATTCTTTTCAATCTGGTACGAAGTTTACTTATTTTTCTTTTTCCAAGTGGGTTTCGTAGAAAAGCAGAATGGTCAGGAGACAATATCCTAACAACTTAGATTTTCTTCTTTTGATTTCTTCGTTTATATATTTTTGTTTAATTATTTGCTATAATCCTTTGTGGCTCTCGAGCCACTGTATGTGTAGTATATTACTAAGACAAATATTTATGAATGTTTAGAGTTTCCTTCTGAATACTGTAGTAACCATCCATGTTGTAGAGCCATAAAGCTGCACTGATTTTACTGTCGAATTGTCTTCCTTTATTTTGGTGGGTATGGATATTCTTTATTATCTATTCGGTGTTTCCGTTTCTACAGGTGCGTCTTCTATGTTTATGATTGTTATCTCTACGGTATTCATTGTTAAAATTTTTGCTTTATTTCTGTTTATGTTAAGGTAAATTATATTTCATTCTTTTACTAGATCGTTTACATAACAATGTTATTTTGTATACAAGTCCTTGATTAGTCTAATTAATTTTTATAGGAGGCTGTTATTTTTTTAGTACGGCTCAAATGCTTTTTCTACCTACTGAGTCAAATCTTCGTTCATAATCAATAAAAAGTAGTTGAAGCAGTGAGTTGTATTCTATCAACTGTCCTAATATCATTCTAACGGTGTTGATGCCGTCTATGCAAGAACAGCCACGTCGAAATCCGCGTGGTTGGTTTGATATCATTCCATCTAGAAGGTAATTAACCTGGTTTAATATAATGGCATTGAAAACAGTTCATAATCATTTTTCTTAGGCATCTTAATCACTATATTCTCTTTCCAGTCATCTGAATATTTCTCTTTTCGCCAGATTTTTTGAATGAGTTGGAGTAATATGCTGGTTGTTAGATACACGTCAATCTTCAGTATATACACCGTAATCATGTAGTTTCTCGCAGGGATTGGGTCACTTCTGCTCTTGAGGACATAGCAATGTTAACTGGCAACTGGTTAAATGTCTTGCGGTAGTTGAATAGATCCACCATTTATGTTCATTAACCCTTCAAAGTATTCACACCATCTTTTTACCTATTTTTATTGGCTAAGAATATTTCGATAATTTTTTAAGGTTAAGTTTGTGTTTAATCCTGTTCTTGCTTTTTGTAGTATGTAGCGTCCTGAGCAGTACAAGTCAGTTGTTTTTTCTGTGTTGGTTTGTACTTTTCTTACAATTCTTACACTTTTCGTCGCTATTTAGCTGCATTTTAAATATACTAATAAAGGACACAGGTGCTTATATACTTCAAACTGCAAAATTATGGCTCTGGGGCTGTTAAACTCTTGATACACATTTAAAGTAAATTCATATCGCTAAAAATCCAATAGTTAATCCTCATCGTTTTCGATTCGTAATCCAAACCGCTAGACTATTAATTATCAAAAATAACGTAACTAAAATTAATCTTTAATTAATCTTTAAAATTTATTTATTAAGTATATGCTTTTAAAGGGGAGAACTGTACGTATAATATAAAGCGAGTAGTAATTAAGGCATAGATGAAATAAATATCCGTTTATACTAATATACCCTTTTTTATTAAAAAAAAATCTCGTTTATTTAATATTTAGCTTTGTAATTTAAAAAAATTCCGCCTATTTAATATGGTATCAAGAGAGTCATAAAATAAAAATCCAATTAGCGGAGAAAAAGATTGTAATACCCGGTAGGACTTTTAAACAGCTTCCATAAATTAAAATGCTGGAAGGGAAGCACATAATCGAAAATGAAATAGTAGAGCTTCAGGAAGTCTCAAATTTTAATATGTTATTTAAAAATTATTCCAACATGGGAAGAAAGTCTTACGCAAGAAACGCATTTAAAAATTTAGTATTTTGACAATAATTAATGTTTGTTATTATAGTTCTAATCAAAAAGTAAGTAAAGGAATTATTTATTTATAAAAATTACAGCCCAAAGTTGAGTATCTGCCATCAATAAATGATTATACTTATAAGAACTAATTAGTGTAATATTTATAAGTAATAAATAAGTTACTTGTAAGTATAAGTTATTTATACTTAAAACAATAGAAACAACAATACTTTAAACTATAAAAACGATCTGCCGTTATAACAGATGAACACAACGCTTATCGTGTTGTTACATCTCTTCGTATTGATTGCTTTGCTGATTAAAATTACTGTTTAGTTGCTTATAGTGAGATTCATTTTCTTTGCATTAAAATAACGACTTGTAAGTAAAAATGCGACCCAATGAACATTTTTAATCTTCTCCACGAGCCCATTTGGAACTTTGGAAAACTGTAATGACACTAATGATTAATGTCTGAAAAGACATTCAGTGAAATTCATATTTTTTATTAAAATTTTCATCTCCAACTTTCCGGAAGCAATTTGTGCACGTTTATTTTCGGGTAATAAAAGTCATATAAAATATTGGAGCCTTCTAATCGTAATATATATATATATATATATATATATATATATATATATATATATATATATATATATATATATAAATATATATATATTTATATATATATATATATATATATATATATATATATATATATATATATATATATATATATATATATATATATATATTAAATACGCTATACTAAAGTATAGCGTACTAGTTTTAGTATAGTACTATACTAAAAGAAGAAAGCAATATTATGAGGAAAATTCTCGGTCCAAATCTGACAGAAGAAGGATACAGACTATATTCTCGAAAGACCACAGAGAGAATGTCCAACGTAGCGGCGGACATAAGAAAAAGAAGGTTTAAATTCTATTCACATATCGGTAGACTCCCAGCGACAAGCCTCACCAACAGAATTCTTACATACAATCCAATCCAATACAATACAGAGCTGATCTGGAAAAGACACAAATGGGTCCGACAGAAATTGAGGATAGAAGAACGTACAGAAACAAAATATATATGTGGAACGTTGCATCATAGAGCGAAGTTTCGAGGAGATCGGGAACAAAGTGGACGGAGGAAAAAAAGAGAATCCACGGAGAAAGGATGAGAGAGGTATGGAGGTTCAGAAAGAACACTCGAAAATGAGTCAGAATGCTTTGCTTGATCCAACCGGGTCTATACGCACCTAATAATATATATATATATATATATATATATATATATATATATATATATATATATATATATATATATATATATATATATACATTCGTAAATTTAACGAACGATTCTTCACATAGTTAAAGAAAGTTCCTTGCAACAAGCGTTAAAAATTTAATGGTTCTCGAGAAAAAAATGCAGTTATTAATCACCAATCGAACAGCCAAAATAAGAATTAATATTTTAAACAAATATGTGAATAAGGTCATTTTGCAAATATAAATTGGTTATTATTTAATGAATAAACACTCTATCAGTGTGTGTATTTAATTTCGATTTACCAAAAATATATTCTGTAAGCGAACATCAGGATGAGGACGGGGGGTCCCTCTAAAATTCCGAAGGAACTAGGTGTATTTATGGCCAACGACACCCAAAAAGGTCGCTTGCAGGTCGGGAAACATGTGCCCGGCGTTTCTCAAAGAGTTTTGGATACAGGTAGTGTGGTTCCAAAATGTCAAGGATGTGGGCGGTACGAAAAAACGGTCCTAAAGACGAAGAACAATTTTTACATCTTGTTGAAGAGGATTCTATCAGAAGTATACGAGGAGTTGCGCGACAAGTTGGAGTTTCTCATTGGATTGTACATAGAACACTAAAAGAGCAATTACTCTACCCTGGTCATATACAAAGAGTAGAAGCACCCTTGATTTTTCTTACAGGCAGAAATATTGTGAGTTGTTTATTAGTTAAAACCAAAGAGATCCAAATTTTTATTCAATATTTTATCAACTGAAGAGGCTTTTTTCATTAGGTGGACATTTTGAACGATTAATTTGATAAAACAATTAATCGTGTGTTTCTTAGTCTGATTTGAATCGTTTAAAACGTATTTAATTATAGAGTAAAAAATTATTGCTAGTAATTTGAACTTTGACATTAACCGACAATAATGTGTGAGTTTTCCTTTCTTTGTATCAAAACAAATCAAATATATGCTGAAACGTATAGAATAAATGGCTATAAAAATATTACATTTTATTTTTTAATAATACTTTAAGAAGCTAATGCATTAAAAAACGGAATTGCAATGGATCGAAATAAGGAAAATAAATTAATGTTGTGGCCTGTTTCTGCGGAAATGGTTATATTTTGAATACATGTTTTAAGGAAACTCTTTGTTCAAAAATATGTAAGGAATCGTTAAATTTACGAAAGTACTTTTCCTTGTACCCTTATTTATTGGATTAAATATTTTCTTAGAGGTAACGGATTAGATGATAAAATATTAATAATTAGAAATATTTTAGTTGATTTATAAAAGAGTTACGTGAATATATCAAATAACATTTCAATTTTTTAGGACAAAAATCGGCCCACAATCGATCCCTTTACGCTTTTCTTAGAATGTTGCCAAGTTAAACTTGAATGGGACCTGGAATTAAACTGTATTTACCTTAGAGATGAGCCTATCTCTTGTTTAAGTGACCATAATGAACGTAGAAGACTCAAATCTTTTCAGACTGAGGAGAGAAATATACCTTCAGCGTACAGTACGGCATATTACTTCATGAAAGCGGGACACCAATAGTAACGATCAGATGAAATTTAAATGCAACCCATTATATAATCAAAATATAACAGCCCGTCGTTAGGCTATATTTCTAAGCTCGTCTAAGTCTCATCTCTCAGCAAGATAATGCCAGACCGCATAGAGTTCATCAAACAATATGGTTTTTAAAAGAGTTTCAAAAACATTCGACTGGAAATTGGTCAAAATCTTAAGTGATTGTTCTGTTCGCCACTAACAGATGTCCAGTATTATTGTTCAGTTTAAGGTATAATAATATTATTGTTATAACATTATAGTACAGTGTTTAGAAATTTATTTAGCAAAAATAATACTGTCTAATTCGCTTCCGTACAGTTTGGGATGGATTTTTTTAACCGACTCACGCACACGTTCAATGTTGTTTGCATCTCTGCTTGACCTTGAATGATCCGTAGTCGGTAAATTTAGAGCTGATCCTATAGTTTAATTTTTTTAACAATTATTTTATTAAATTAACACTTGGTGCCTCGTTTATGTCGTGTAAATTATACTCGGCCCTATAAAGACGACGAGACGTAACAAGCGAATTGTTGTTTTGATAATCCACGCGTATACAGATGATATTTCTGGACACCTGTTATAAATAATCTTGAATCAAGTGGCCAACGCGCCTGATACACCTTGCCACAGAAAGTCGTTTATCTAATTCGGTCCATGGTTCGCAAATTTACATATTGTGATAGACATAATCGATATTTTTGTATCATATGTAAAATAAATTTCCCGACCCTTTTATCGTTACATAATATTATTGGGGTGTACATAAAAATTAAGAAATTAATAAAAAACCTTTTTTTCGAGGTGTTCAATTATTTTTGTCTTATATATAAAGGGTGCGACGCCAAAATCCTGACAAATTAAAGATTTTTTCAAATATAATTTTTATTCTAGAAATGGAAAAGTGTACAATTTTGTTTTACTAAATTATTTGTAAGGTCATAAAGAATACATTTAATAAACATATCCTCCCCCTGCTTGAATTAACCTCTCCATTCTCGGTATGAAACGCTCGCAGGCTCGTTTTAATGCGTCACGTTCCATATCGGCGAATGCCGCTTCGATAGCGGCTCTCAATGATGCGACATTTAGATGTCTAGACTTGTTAGTGACCCTTTCAAGCACGCATCATACATAGAAGTCTAAAAGATTTAAATCTGGGCTGTTGGGAGACCACAATTCTTTGTACCAAAACATGTCGACGTTGTTCGACAACCAATTTTGAACCAAATTACTGTGGGCAGGCAGTCTTGCTGGAAAATATACGGGTTTCCAGGTGACATGACACAATTTCCATCCACGGCTGCACTACATTTGTCAGAACACGCAAACACAAAAGAAATTTTCTTTTATGACATTTTCTCCTTTGTTAAAAAAATGCAGTGGCAGCACTTTGCCCTCACTGGGTACAACACACAAAATTTTGATCTAGAAACAATAGGAACATGTTAATGGTCATGTACGAGCTAGCGATCATTCCTTCGATTGATTTTCACATTGACAGTTAAAATTTTTTCGTCAGAAAAAAATCTGAGGTGTCCGGCAGAATTGTTTCTTAAGGACCACAAAAGCAGGTTGTAGCGTTCAACTCGCTTTGTCGTAGCAGCTTCGGAAAGCATCTATCCCACTTTAATTGTGTAAGACTTGTAGCGGAGGTCCTCCTCGACGGTTCGACGCTGTTTTTTCACTCACACCGATAACCGATGGCAATTTTCGGATTAACTGCCCTGGATTCCCAAAAATCAGCTCCTTAGTCCGTCGAATGATGTCGGACATCCTGACAACGCGCTTCTTCGATTGAGCTTTCCTTGTCGGTGTTGCAAAACCTTCGTTCGACTTTTTCGACTTCTACTTCGCGACGACATCATACACAGTGGATCTCGGATACCCGAAGAACCGAATGATTTCTGTCGTAGAGCGTCCAACGCAAACATTTTGGATAATCGCGGCTTTTCGGTTATACTCAGCACATGCGTCAAGCTATTTGGACGTTTAGATGCCAATCGTGACCTCTACAGGAACAGCGAAAAATTGAATTTTGTTCGGATTTTGTCGCCGCATCCTGTAATAATATATATATATATATATATATATATATATATATATATATATATATATATATATATATATATATATATATATATATATATATATATATATATATATATGGAATGTTAAGATCCTTCAGTGTAGGTCATGGATGGGGAAAAGGAACATAGATAGACCAGGCATAAGATGGTATGAAAATATGAAGAGGGTGGCGGAGATGAAGAAGTATCATGGATGAAAATCCCACAAAATCGTGATAAGTGGAACATTTCAGGGGGACCTGTGCAATGTTGGGAGACATAAATGAATATATATATATATATATATATATATATATATATATATATATATATATATATATATATATATATAAATGGAAACAAAAAAATATTAAATAGATGGATCAAACTTAACATTTAAACAAACATTTTTTACACAGTCTTTACAAACAACTATAAAAGTATGACTCTTTTATTGTCTCTTAGAGAGACAATTCAATTAACGAATATTAAAATTTAATATTTAAATCATGAAAAGTAAAACAACTTTTAGAAACAGATCTATTACTTCTTTACTCAACATCCGCATTGAGTTTATTGCCATCAGTGGTAATAATTTAAACTGATGAAAGAAAATCAATATACAACCTGAGGCAAATTTCAGAGCCATCTAGTGTGTTTCGGTGAAATTACGGATATTTATATAGAATAAGTTTACGGGTTCTTTACTTAAGGTTTTTGCTAGTAGCGTATAGATGTCACTTTGCCTTTACAATACAACTAAAATTTTTTAGCATAACACATCACCTTACGAATTACATATTCTTTTATAGAAAAAATATGAGGTACCTACTTGAGGACAAACCTTTTGCTTAACTGAATCTGTCGGATTTGACAGGCTTGGACTTTTCCTTTCGTTTGACTGTTGAGCTGTTCTGTATCGTTGCAAATCGCTTTCCGATGAAACGTTTGGAAATTGCTTGCTTAAAATTGGTTTACTGGCTACAAAGAACAACGGATAGTTAAGCAACATTGACATTTTATATATAACAATTTGGTCTTACATAAACTTTGGGCGGGGTAACCTGTCCTAAAACATTGTCTTCTTGCTATTGCATCCAAACTTGTGGCATGCGTTACTTTATGCAAACTAATAGTATTTTGATTGGAATAATGTAAATGCCTGTAAAGAAAAATAAACATCAATTCAGATGGTGATTATATTTATCAAATATTAAAAAATCAATTCAAACACAAAATTAAATCTATTAACTTTATGTTAGTGAATCTATGAGATGTGTCTATGATTTAGAAAATATCGTGACGACAGAGAGAGAGCGTTGAAAACCATCCATAGCCAGGTCTATTAACAACAATTCGAATTGAAGGAAACATCCAAAAATATGGCTTCATCTCAGTAGTATTTTTATATATACTGTATCTTATTTTAACTTAAGATCTGGGAAAGGGGAAAGTTTCTTGATTAACAAATGTCTCATGGAACTCTTTCATCTGCCATATTCTTTGACATATACTTGGCTACTTTGGAAGGAATACTTAAAAATGAGAAGGATAAGCTTTTTTTGACACTGAATAAAAAAATAATTAAATGAAAGCTGTATATATGACCACGTTTGGTGGAATGCATTCTAGAAAACCAATTTTTGGATACTTTTTCACACATATCGCGTGCTAAATTTTCAATGATGGCACGAGTGTTTTGTTTAAAATTAAGAATTTTTCGGAGTTTATTTCTATAAACCAGGGATTTAACATAACTTCAAAAAAATACTCTTAAGGCATGAGATCGCATGATCTTGATGGCCATTGGTGCTTACATTACCATTTCGCGAAATATCGAGTCCAGGAAACTTGTGAGGAGGAGGAAACTTGTCACACATCCAGGAGATGTGTGACAAGTTGCACCATCTTGAAAACATTGTTTATATTATCAGTTCAAACTAAATATATTCATTCGTTAAAACCAAAGATATGCATCATCGTTTTCAAAAAAATAACAACTTCAACCCAAAAACTGCACCAGAGAGTGACTTACTGAGGATGAAAAGATTATTTTTTATCCAAAGTGGTGGTCACCTACTCTACATTTTAATTCGTGAACATTTTCATGTTGAATTGACATAATGTATTGACTGATATTTACATTTCAAACAGTGTTGCCGTCATTATATTGCAAAGCTTTGATACACACACACCCATATACATATATATATATATATATATATATATATATATATATATATATATATATATATATATATATATATATATATATATATATATATATATAGATATATATATATATATATATATATATATATATATATATATATATATATTTTCGTAGTTAAAGAATTATCATGTTTTATTACTTACCTATTATTGCTCCCGTTGTTTCCATTCGTTCTTGTTCCGATTACCCCCCGTTCTTGACTTTCCCCTCTCTCGAAGCTGGCCTGGTGACTGGTGGGGGCACTGTGACTTATCGTCAGAGCCGTGTAGTCAGGAGTCCGATGCACAGTGCCTGCGTGAAAAGGAGCCGGAGGGCTGACGTGCGGTACCTGGGGCACTTCCGTTCTGGTAACCCACGTTTGTTCCGACAAAATCGGTGTCGGAGAATTGGAAGTTAATGGACTAAATATTTAATATATATTAGTTGTGATTATCTATCATTTTTTAATTTTGTCAAATAAAATTAGGCTAAAAAGAAAGAGTACAGTTTTGACTTTAAAATGATACAAAAATTAACTGATATATATTTTTTCAACGTAACATTTTTCGAGTATCTCAAATAATGTTCAAAGTATGAATCTAGCAATTCAAATAAGAAAATTTTTAGGCCAAGTTGGCGCATGACTTGGTCACACAATCAGATCAGGACCGCGACGTCGCTTAATTTCAATTATCAACAACTGAAGTTTAAAGCAATACGGCTCGCCCTTGGGGCAACAATTCATATAATGTTTGTAATATTTCTAGTAAACATTTATTTGTCTCTTATACTGTTTAACCATAAACAAATGGGCAGAAATTAAGAAAAATAAATTAATTCTAACAATATCATATTTCAAACAACATTTTGAACCAACGAATAAAAAACAAAGAAAACTTTATATTTATTCATAGCCAAATGTTTATGGTAAACGTATTTTATACTTAGTTGAAACTAATAAATTTCATTTTCCTCAAATATCCGTTAGAAAATAGACAATATATATAATGGGTCTTTTAACATGGAGTTGTGAAAGCAAGTCCAGTATATATTTTCTTAAATACATCCCGAGAATTGTTTAATAACATAAAAAATATTGGTTTAATCATCCAACATTTCCCAAACATTTCTTTCAGACAGTTTTCGACATGGTATCAGCTTTTTCTGTAAATATTGTTTTATGGCAGTTTCTGTAATTTTTGTTTTATGATTCAACAAAATAATAATTTGAATTTGAGAAACAAAAAGAAGCCACATGGAGCCATATCTGGCAAATATGGTGTTTGGCCAATGACATTTTTAAGTGCAGGCCGTAGCTTGTTTAAGAATTATAATTTTTATCCTGTAGTGAGGATTAATAATATTAAATAGAGAGGTGCCAATAAGTATATGGGAGAAACTGATTTATTCCGACAAGAAATTTATGTTGATATGGTTGATGTAGTAGGTGATTTTGTCTCATTACATAATGAAAAACAACAATTCATATATGTTATAGAATTCCATTGTGGTTATTGAAGTGGTTATTGAAGTCCGAGACGCGTTAAAATCTTATAACAGCCTTATTTTTCCTTCTTTGAAAAACAAATTACAGGTCTCAAATTCGGTATAAAAACTGTATATCAAGATTCAAAATATTAGGATATGCCTTACCAAAAAATACATAAACCAGGAGAATGAGACAAATAGTATCAACATTGAATCTCTAACCTTCAACTTTCAAACATATTTGTAAAGGTTTAGCAAAGATATTTGAAGATCTACTGAACCAACTACCTTCTTATTCTGTGCTTAATTCAAGACAATTCATAAGATAAGTCGAAAACATACTTTTACTATTTTTATTTCCTATATATTGCCATCGTTTTCGAATGTACCGATTTCATATACCTTGAAATATCTGAGGTAGTTACTTGAGTTAAACGGTTTCAACAACAATATTATTTCAGAGTATATCTTTAACAAAATTATGCATAAAAAAGTTCTAATACTATATAATAATAAATTTTATGAATAAATAGAAAGCCATAGGCAATTCTCTGTCAGAGATCTTAGCCAGCGTGGCAATTTTGAAACCAAGGCCCGGGGTGAAATCAAAAAATGAAAATTTAGAAGAACCCAACCACACTGGTTAAATTTGGATTTGAAAATAATAATATATTGGCATTTTTTAGTAAGTAGGAATATTATACGTTCAGAAAATTGTTGAAAATTTTTTTGATAACAGCACAAAAACAAATTAAGGGTCAAACCATTTGATGCCCAATTAACCCGAGATTTAGACAAACTTTTGAATAAAGATATAAAGGTCTACACATCTTGTAACAACAAAGAGGGAGGTTTTGGGAAATCAAAAGAATATAGTACACCAACATAAAAGATCGGAGATTTTTGAAAGTAACTATCAATATTATGATCGTAGGTATTTTGGGCAAATTGGAAGATCCATAAGAACTATATATAAAAAACATATTGCCTGCTTTACATATGCGAGAAATAAGAAATCTTGTATTGCGCAAAATGCATTCGAGTATGCATAATATATACGTATTAGTAACTTGTTAGAAGTGTGAACAATAATAAACCTTTGAATGCATATGGAAGTATTCAGATAGCAACATTTAAGAATACCGTGAACAGAGATAAGGGGCCTATTCCCTACAGTCAACTTTTAATTATTAATGTACTGCTTGGTTAGCTTCACTGTTCTTCTCAGAACACTTTATTAGGCAAGATCATCATATCAATAGAACTTAGTTCAGTTAGAACAATATCTAATTATCTGCTGATGATGTTATCAGTATCACTTAGCGAAACGTTTTAACTTCCATCTTACAGTAAGTGAAACATGATAAATTAACGAAGGATAAATTAATTTTAAACATAAAACAGCAAACAATTTTTACAGGAAAGGAAAAATTCACGATTCACATTGAAATCTATATAATTTTTTTGCGAATGTATATGCTTTGCATATAGATTCTATAATTGAAAAATACGTATTTATTTATTTCCTCTCATATTTGCTTTCTAATCAAATTAAAGATTCATCAATTTAAGTTCCTATCTTCCCAATATGAATCAAGAGTGTAACGAAGGCGTTTAATTAAAATCAAAACATGACTTGTTTATCTTTCGTATTCCGTATCGAATTCAGACTGCCGCTTTATGGTGACAATGTGTCAAATTAATTGAGTCGTCAACTTACCATTGTTCCAACGTCTCCTCCTCCTCCTCCGCGGCAGTGACGTCACTGGGCGGCGTTAAGTAACCTCCAAGGCGTAGGCCGCGACCTCTACCGAGGCGAAGACTCTGACGGAATGAGGCACGTGCTCTGTCGACTTAAAAAGTGTTAGATAGAACATTTGGAAATTACAGAAATAACATGTTATTTATATAAAAATGTATTTTGTTTGACCAAAAATAAATATATAAGAAAAAGAAACGCTTTAAATATAAATCTAAAACCATAAAAACAAATTTTCCACTGGCACTATGCGAATAAGATATATTGGGAATTGGAGCTTATTAAGAAATTCGACGTAAAACGTTAGAAATCAAGGACTTGTGTTCAAGGTTTGAATAAAATTGAGACTTAACAATAATGGTTGTACCATTCATAATATAAATGAAAACAATATAATTTTTATGAAAATTCTTGCAACTTCTTAAAATGTTTCCTCAATCAAAACATATTTGAATATGATAATGTATATACTTCATCAGTCTAAAATTGAGAATGTGAAGATATTCAGCGGAGATAAATTTGATTTTCAAGGCTAAAAACTGTCTTGTATACAAAATAAAAAACAAAACTGCAACATTCTTAAATGTTTTGAAACGTCTACAAAACTAAAGAAAACTTTTTTGAGCATATTTATATACGTTGACAAAGAGCTTCATACATATATATGAATTAAAATGTGACTTGCAGAAAAATTACACAACGTTTGAAACATAATATCTTTTTTTGCTTTCCTCTGCAAAAAAGGCAATGCAGGTTCGCATTCATTATAATATAGATGATCAGACGTGAAAGAATCAGTACCAATAATAATAATAATAATAATAATAAAAGGGGGTGGATAGACCGCTTGGTGAGTGGCGCCACCATCTTCCCGAGCTGAGAGGAGCACACCTCTGGAAAAAAAACCTCAACCTCAAGGTGGGAATCCATCATGCCGAGGAGCTGAATCGCACAGGGTTAAAGTGTCTTTAACGATGTCTCCGGATACCTAGCACCCTCCGGTAGCAAATAGCTTTCCCATGGTAAATCGGGGCTCTGCCTTAGGGCAACCGTTTTTTCCCTTGAACTCAATTTTTTTTTTTGGAGACTGAAAAATATAATGATATTATACAAGGCGGTAGGATTTTGCGGACAAGAACCCTTCAGAGCCATCGGGAGGATTTGTCCGGGGTTGGTGAATCTGGAGCGAGTGGCGGTTTCCAACTCTATGGCACCACAAGAATGACAATTAAAAAGGTACTCGCACAACAATTAGTCATCTAAGTCTAGCAACACCAAAGAATTTACTACAAAATTAACAGGGAGCGGAAATTAATAGTGGAGTAGAAGATCAAAATTGCCGGTACTTGCTGGCTCGCCCCCAATAAGGAGGGCTGTCACTAGAACCGAACGCACTGCACGTATCAGATGGATACGCGAAATAAATATTGATGTAATGCGTGCCTATTACTACGTAAACCAGTGCGGAGAAAACCCGCTACCTGAATGGAGGCATGCTCTCCACCAAGGATATAAAAACAGGTTCCCTGAAACTCAACTGTCGGAGCAAAACTTAGCCCACCGTAAAAATTTAATTCTAAGGAAAAACTATCTAACCGAATCGGAATTAATGAACATCAAGAGAGAAATCGGTAATGAACTACATCAAAACATTATATATCAACAACATCAAGAAGATACTATAGGCGTTCTTAACTCGAATACAGAGGAGCAACAAGTAGAACAAACTCGAAATATATCACCAGAAGCCTCATTGTCTGAAAATGAAGAATCAATCTCGCAACGTAACTTTTCTAACATATGAGAGAGATTTTACAGCAATTTGACCAGTTTTGCTGGCTCAAATCCATTGAATAGACCAAAAATTCCAGTGCTACGCAATATTGCAAAATCACGTATTACTTTAGAGCATTAGTGCAGATTAACAGAGTTTTGGAATCACATCTATCTGGGATGATAAATCTAAGCGATATACATCTTGCATTATATTGTGCAGCAGTGACTGTCATCGAAATTTCAGGCCAAAAGACTTACACCCATAATGCGACCGGGCGTAGTATCTAGAAAAATACACCTGTCTGGAAAACGCGCCTTGAAAACAATATCAATGATTTCCAGAGGAAAGTTGATATTATCTCGGGGTATCTTTCTGGTAATCAGTCAAATAAAGTAGCGAGAAAAGCAATAATAATTGCCAATAAATCTGGCATTGACTTCGATGATTCAAACTTGACACAAAAATTGTTAGACCTAAAAGGTTGGTTTAGGCAGGAACCTAAATCGAAAGGGGTTAGGCTAGCAAGATATAATGAACTAGAAGAGCGAAAACATCAAAATTCAGTATTTGCAAATACCCAAAAGAAATTTTATAGAGAACTCGAAGCAAAAAGTAATAGCAAGTCAGAACTTGAGGATATGGATGTGTCTTCCTTTGCGGAATATTGAAAATTAGTTTGGAAAAAATCCGACGGCTACGAAAAATTGGCACCTTGGGTTAAAACCATTCAAGAGCAGACAAATGCTCTCCCAGATATAGAGTGTAACGATTTCACAGCGATTGACATTTGCACTGCTGTCAGGAAGACTCACAACTGGAAAGCGCCTGAACCAGATTGATTACATAACTTCTGGATTAAAAGCTTTGCAGCCGTACTTATAAATGCATTTAAAGAGGTTTTAATAAATCCAGACACTTTTCCCGGCTTTCTAATGGAGGGCAATACATACCTACTGCACAAAAAAGGGGACGTTAGGCAACCCAATAACTACAGACCAATCACATGTCTGTCAGTATTATATAAACTGTTCACAGTCCTACTCGATGAAAAAATCTACCAACATTGTGATATAAACAACATTTTTGAAGAAGAACAGAAAGGATGTATAAGAGCAAGTATAGGCTACAAGGAACAGTTAACAGCTGTACACTGTACAGTTGACAGCTGTACATCGATGCTGTAGTTCTTGAGCAAGCGCGAAAAAGAAAACTCAACTTAGATATCCGCTACATAGACTACAAGAAAACATTCGATAGTGTTCCTCACGATTGGTTGGTTGAGGTTCTGAATTTCTATAAAATTAACCCCCAAATTATTAATTCTTAAAGTGCCTGATGGGGAAGTGGAAACCGAATATTTTTGTCGATCAACAATGCATTGCTACTACAAATATCGAGAAAGGAATTTTTGAGGGAGATTCCCTTTCTCCAATTTGGTTCTGTCTTGAACACTTTGTCTACACTACTAAACAACAGCAATATTGGATGTAAACTTAACATGAGGAATCCAAGAAAGTTCTCTCAACTACTATATATGGATGACCTTAAATTATATGGAGAAACTAAAGAAAAACTAAACTCCTTGATAAAAACAGCCGAAACATTTAGTAGAGATATCAGAATGTCATTCGGACTGGACAAATGTTCTACCATTAATATACAGAAGGGAAAGGTTCAGAGTCAACATTCAACATTCTGTAACATACAACAACTAGCACCATAAGAATCCTAAAAATATTTAGGAATACCCAAAAGCATAAACTTGATCATAACTAGTTAAAGAGGACGCCATTGACGAACAATTGTCTCTGAAGTGGCTGACCGATGGACTCTTGTACCCAGAAACAGAAGGTTTCGCGATATCTATTCAAGATAGGGTAACAAGAACAAAAATCTACGAAAAGCACATACTGCATTTGCACGTCGTCGATAAGTGCAGAAATTGCTGTACTTTGGGGGAAACAATTGAGCACCTTATTGGCGGTTGCCCGGCCTTGCTCCTAATGCTTATTTAGGACGGCATAATCAGCTGGCAAAAATTATACATCAACAAATTGCAAAAAAATACTCGCTATTAGAAAGCGCACCTCCTCCATATTATAAGTACTCGCCTTCTCCTGTACTTGAATCATCCGATACTTTACTCATTCATTCTTTACTAGGACAGACCAATCACTACTGATCGAACGGTTGATATAAAAGGCCGGATATTGTTCTAATCAACAAAAAGCACAAGAGGGCTTTTATAATTGACATCGCAGTGCCTCTATCTCACAACATTAGAAAAACTGAGATAGAAAAATCCACAAAGTATGAAAATCTGGCATATGACTTGAAGAACCAGTGGAAACTGAGTAAGGTAGATGTAGTGCCCTTCGTTATATCCGCCTGATAAGTAGGAGATTTTCAAAGAACCTCGAGAGCCTCGGTATCTCGAGATCGATTGCCATAGTGGAACAGCGTGCCGTGCTCTTGCTGACGTGTCACATTGTTCGTAAAATATTATGCTAGAGTGAGAGGAGCTGAATTGCTTTTTCATCTTGGCATTGGAATATCGGCCAGCATGATCTGAGATTCTACAGTAAGGATGAGCAGAATAATAAGGCAAGGAGCGGAGAGTACGCTTGGTGAGTGGCGCCACCACCTTCCCGAGCTAAGAGGAATAAACCTCTAAAGAAGAATCCCCAAGCTCAAGGTGGAAATCCATCGTGCCGAGTGCCGAATGGCACAGGGTTAAAATATCTCAAATGATGTCTCCGGATTCCTAGCGTCCTCCGGTAGTAAACAGCTTTCCTATAGTAATTCGGGGCTCTGCCTTGGGTGACCGTCTTTTCCCTTGAACCCCAAACTACTGTTTATGGAGCGGACAAATAAAAGTATTACACAAGGCGGTAGGGTTTTGCGGACAAGAACCCTTCGGAACCGTCGGGAGGATTTGTCCGGTTTTGCTGAGGCTGGAGCGAGTGGCGGTTCCCAACTCTATGGCACCACAAGAAGGACTACAAAAAAGGCATTAGACCGAAGTCTAATACCACCGGAACTTCACCAGCTGGAGCTGCTGCACCGGTACTACAGCCGGAGCTCACTCAAGCTGGACTACCTAGAAGACGCATGAAATGAACATCATCGATGAATGAAACAATCATGCGCAATTATTACAAGGTAATGCAATGTGAACGGGAAAAAATCGGCTGCAGGAAACAATTCACGCCGAGTTCACTAAAGCATATCCTAATATACAAGTCACAGAACAGAGAGTGGCTGATCAATATAGAATGATTTTCAAGAAAGGTATAATTCCAGAAACTAGACTGAATACAATCAAACAATAGATCCAATAAGAAGTTGACCAGAACCAGACTGTAATAGGACAGGATATTTCTGAAAATAATAACGATCCAGAAATTATAATGTCCGAACAAACAACTCAAACTACACACTTAGAGGCAGTTAGTTAAAAACGACTAAAAATACTAATCAGGTTAATCCATATCTTCTGCTTGAATTTGGAAAATCAATTTCCGAGTACGAAGGCACAGATCCGCTTAGCTTCCCAAGGTAAGTGCTTCTAAAAAGCTTACACTTAAGTACTTAAAGTCATTGGAATTAAGATGAGACCAACAATAGGAGGTTCAAATGCAAAGAAACAACCTCAGATACCACACTGGGAGAACAGGCTCGTAAAGAAAATTGACTCACTTAAGACAGATATTGGACGACTGACTAAATGGATGAGTAGAAGAAGAACTGTAAAACTAGAAAGAAGGATTGAAATAATCATTGGGCGAAATGAAATACGCTCTGCGAGAAACGCAGTGAAAACGACACCCCAGTGCCTTGACACCTTAAAACAGAAACTTTTAGTATATGTAACAAGGCTGAAGAAATATAAGAAAAGCAATAAAAGAAAAATGGATAACAAATTATTCCAGAAATCCGAAAGAACTTTTTACAGAAATCTCAATTCAGTTGCTAGTAACCCGATTAATGGCTTCTCGACTAAAGAACAGATAGAGGAATGCTGGGGTAACTACTTAAGTACAAATATTTCACACAACAACAACGCTTGCTAAATAAGAGAGGAACGTCAGGCCTATCAAAACTGCGAATAACTGAAAGATGAACCATTTACAATTGATGAGGTTTCTAATATAATTAAACAACTTCATAACTGGAAAGCACCAGGGCCTGACGGACTGCAAAATTACTAGCTGAAGAAACTGTGGTGCACACATGATAAATTAACTAATATCATTAACGAAATATTAGTCGAACCACAAAATGCACTATTATTTTTAACTCAAGGAACAACATATCTTATACCAAAAAACCATCAAAATATTCAAGATCCAACAAAATATCGCCCCATAACCTGCCTCCCCACGATATATAAAGTCATAACAGCTTGCATTAGTGATCGAATATATGCACATTGTGAACGCAACAATATCATCGCCGTGCAGCAGAAAGGGTGTATTAAAGGAGCAATGGGATGCAAGGAACAATTGGTTATTGATTCAGTCATTTGCAATCAGGCGCATGCCAAGAAACGAAATATTAATATGGCCATATATTGATTATAAAAAGGTTTTCGATCCTGTACTACACGAATGGCTTATAGAAATCTTAAATATCTATAAAATAAATCAGCCAATAATAAATTTCTTGAAGAGCTTCATGTCAGTGTGGAGAACCAAAATCCAACTTAGAGAAGGTGACCATAATATAACAACTACATAAATTCCAATCAGAAGAGGTATTTTTCAAGCAGATTCGTTCATTTCTCTTTGGTTTTGTATCGCCATGAACCCACTTTCAAACAGACTGAACTCCACCAAATATGGTTTTGGCTTGAAAAACAATGGTGAATTTATGCGGCTAAACCATTTGTTCTACATGGACGATATGAAATCGTTTACCTCATCCAACAATCACCTACAACAAATGTTGAAAATAGTCTCAAGTGAAATAATCTCAAGTGGAACTCAAGTGGAAGAATTCTCAAGTGAAATACGAATGCAATTTGGACTGGAAAAGTGTCGCATATTAAACATCAATAAATTAAAACTGCTGAACAATGCTTTTGAGACACAGAACGGACAAAAGATCAAGATAATGAGTGCTGTAGATATATACAAGTATCTGGGTATGAAGCAAGCACGTCGAATTAATCACGAATTAATGAAAGAAGAGCTTAACTGTTAATTTAGCAAAAGAGTGATACAAGTTTTGAGGACAGACTTAAATAGCAGAAACATGTCTAAGGCTATCAACACCTATGCATGTTTAGTGCTAAACTATTCGTTCGGGATAGTTAACTGGAGCACAACCGACGTACAAAAATTGCAACATAAGATCAGGACACTCCTTACAAAATCGCAAAAAAATTGTAAAATACCACCCTGAAAGTGCAGTAGAACCTACGACATTGCCGCAACAAGGCGGTATGTAATTAGTCGATATTTGTAAGCAACTAGACCAGCAAATAGGAAATATGCGGAAATATTTCTTGAACCAGGCGGAAACGTCTATGCTACATAAAGCTATATACCAGGCTGATGGATCAACACCTCTGCGACTAAACAAAGATCAAGTTCAAGTCTATGCGAAAACAGTACTTGAGAAATTACAATCGCAGAGAGAAAAGCCACTGCACGGGAGACATTTGAATGAGGTCATCTAGGAACAAGTCGACATATTAGCGTCGAACTACTGGCTGACTGTCGGACAGATGTTTCCGGAAACAGAAGGTTTCGTACTCGCAATACAAGACCAAGTTACCTGCCAGAAATTACCTCAAGTACATAGTTTGGGACGGAAGTGTGGTGGATGATCGATGTAGATATGGGTGTATTGGATTGGCATTGTATTGTTCAACTGTTACTGTAACATAACTTAACGAACAAAGTACATATTATTCTAGCACAGTAAGATAAGATCATCTTAAGCAAACCCCTCAGTGCAAGAGAATATTGGAAAAAAATATAGAATATTTGTGCGGCAAGGCAGATATAACGAATTAAAGAACAAGTAATATGATACATAGACCCATGTAGACAAAAAGCAAAAGCCAAAGGAGCAAGGCTACGCATATATAATGAATATAAGAAAAGGAAGGAGCAAAACGCACACTTTTATAAAAATCAAAAACAGTTTTTTCGAGATCTTGAAACGAATGAATCTAGTTAACCTAATACCCAAAACATCGACTCAACAACATGTTACGAATATTGGAAAACAACTTGGAAAGTATCGGAGGGGTACAACACATCAGCAGCCTGGATCTCAGATATCAAAAACCTACAAGAAGGCTTACGGGAAATAAATGTAACTTAATTTACAACAGAAGAGGTCCATAACGCCATAAGAAAAACCCAAAACTGGAAAGCACCAGGGCCAGATAGAATCCAGAATTTCTGGATCAAATATTTAGATGCCATACATGGCAATTTATCACGTTGTTTCAGTAAAGCACTAAATAACTCCGAATCTATTCCACAATTTTTATCTGAGGGTAATACATATTTACTATTTAAGAAAAATGACAACATGCAGGCAGATAATTATGGACCTATAACTTGTCTTTCAGCACTCTATAAGTTACTTACATCATTAGTAAACGAAAAAATATAACATCATGTTCAAATAATATTATCTTAGAAGAAGAACAAAAAGGATGTGTAAGACAATATGCGGGATGTAAGTACCAACTTACCATAGATGCAATTACCCTGCAGCACGTTCATAGAAAAAAGCGACCTTAACTTATGCTACATTGACTACAGTATGTCTGTGCCTCATGATTGGCTAGATAAAGTTTTGGAAATTTGCATAATCTGTCCTAAAATCAGAGCAATGCTTACTCACTTAATGAAGTCTTGGAAGATGAATATATGGATATCGAGAGAAAATGCTGGAAGAGTCAACGTTGAGAAGGGAATTTTCCAGGGAGACTCTTGGTCGCTAATGTGGTTTTGTCTCAATCAGTCTGCAAGCGGGTTTAGGTTCCAGTTAACAAACAGCAGAAGATTATCACATTTGTTATATATGGATGACCTAAAACTGTACTCAGAGTCCCAGAGCAAACTACAATCGCTTATTAAAATATCAGCGATAATATTAAGATGTCCTTTGGATTGGATTAGATAAATGATCTATCGTCAATATACAAAAAGAACAACTTAAACAAAATCAAGAATCATTCTGTCATATTCACTCATTGAAACCGGATGATACCTATCGATATCGGGGAATAGCACACAATCAAATGCTAAACCACATGGCACTCAAACATGAGTTCCAAGATAAATATAAGAAAATAATAACAATGCTCCTTAATACAAAACTCTCAGGGGGGAATATATGTAAGACAATTAATACATGAGCAGTACCGATGTTAACATATTCATTTGGAGTAGTCAAGTGGTCAAACACAGAACTGGAAGAGCTAGACCGCATGACTACTTTTATCAAAATTCCGTTGTTTGCATACCAATTCTTCTGTGTTGAGATTATATATTCAGCGAAAATATGGAGGTAGAGGGCTTATTAAAGAATTGTGTCTTAGGCAGGAAAAGAAGTTTTGCCAACATTTTCTAAGTTCGAAAGATCAACTTATGATACATGTGTATATAACACGTGTATATAACTTATTATACGCCAGTAAAACTGAGTCATGCAAACTACAGGATCGAAACAGAGACAATACAAAACAACATAAATCTCTGGGAACAAAAATCAATTCATGGTAGATATATAGAATTATTAAATGACAATAATATAGATAATAAAGTTTCTCTGCTCTGGTTAAACGTGAATCAACTATATCCGGAGACTGAGGGTTTTATTATTGCTATCCAGGATAAAGTCATAAAAATCAACAATTACAAGAAATACGTCCTTAAAGAAAATACTGAAGATGCATGTCGAAAGTGTGGCAAAATGGAGGAGACTATTGAGCACATAATTGGTGGATATCCTACTTTACCAAAAAAAAGCATATTTAGGAAGGCGTAATCAGCTTGCTAAGATAATCCACCAAAAACTGGCCCTTAATTACGGTCTTATACCAACATCTACTCCGCCGTATTATAAAGACAGTGCTCAAACAGTTCTGGAGTCTGACGAGCATGCTCTACTGGGATAGGCCGATAATAACTGACAGAGCTGTCGACTACAATAGACTAGACATAATCTTAATAAATAAAAAAGAAAAGTGGGGAACAATGATTGATATTGCTGCACTACTGTGTCACAATATACATAAAACGGAGGTGGAAAAAGTTTCTAAGTATGAGAATCCTTCTTGAATGAACTACAGAACATCTGGCAACTTGAAAAAGTCAACATCGAACCTTTTGTAATTTCCGCAGAGGGATTGGTGGGCCACAGGTTCTCCAAAAGTTTGACAAATTGCGGACTAAATTGAAATTTCATAAAAGTGGGAGAAAGGTCTTTATTGTTGCAAACCTGCCACATAATTCGAAAATTGTTGTCTCAATGCTAACGGAATACTGGGTTATAATGAAATTTATTCCCAGGCTCCTAACCGAACTCCAACGTCATGCTGGAGGAATCGGTTTAAGGTTTCCAGCTTTTTAAGCTGAGAAAGTGACACCAGGTCCATGAAAATAATAATAATCCATAACATAAACATACGATTACTAAGAGGTATACTATGAGGTATTGAAAGAGATGGTAAAACTATTGTTCATCACGTAACAAGAATTGATTAATTTAGAGAATCTCTCCTACAAACTTTCTATTTCCTTTTTGTAAAATGGGGATGATTTTGAAGTAATATATTCCTCGGATGAAGTTTTGATAGCTGTCGCAGAAGAAACTTTTTTCCACGTAGAAAATGTTCCATATATCTGAATAGATGGTCATCTGATGGTGCAGCATCAGGAGAATACGATGGCCGAGGAAATACTTTCTAGCTCAAGGTCGTCTTAGATCATGCAGGGTCTTTTGGGCACACAGTTTGTGGCTCTTTTAGAAAGACTCTTTTAGAGACTCTTTTAAAAAAAAACGTGAATGAAAATCTGAGAATGCATTTTTGTCTAGTGACTTTATTGGTTATTATGATTAGCTTTATACAAATCAAATATAAGTGAAGAGAATACAAATCAAATATAAGTGACAGTTTCCAGAATTGGACTTACGTTGATGTTAATGGTTTCTTTCGAAATTTCTATTATGCAAAATCTTGTCCCCAAAATTCAATTTTTGAAGAATATCACTTTCTGTGCATATGATTGACAAATTAGTAAGTCGTTCGTAATTAATTTTATATTCTTTTTAGCTGTCGAAATAAACGCTCTCCACTGCAATTGGTGACCACTGGGCAAAAAAATATCCTTGTAACAACTTTTATATTCGGGAAACTTTCTTCTAATTTATCTACCTTTATTAGAGTATGTTAGGTTGAGAAATTCAAGTTCGCCTATTCATTTGCAAGGTTTTTCAAGTATTGCCTTTTCTTTTATTCTTGCCTGAAGACCAGAATACTTTCCAGTCATATTAGCTGCATTATCGTAGCTGTGCCCGCGACAATCCTTTCAAGGCCTTCCAAAAGTTTTCAAGGCTTTCCAAAAATTTTAAAATGGTATCTGCTATATATTCAGCCTTATTCTCTTCCATAGGTAAAAATTGCAAAAATCTCTCAATAGGCTCTCGATTTTTTACGTACCGAGCGATGAAAGTTAGTTGGGCAACATGAAAGAGATCTGGTGTGGAATCCACGCTAATTGAGTAGTATTTCGCTGCTTTTAGTTTGTTAACAATCATCGCTAACATTATATTAATAAACTCATTGCAAATAATTGCAGATAAATATGGACTTCATTTTTCACGATTTCTGCAGTTTTGCATGTGATCAGCAAGAAAAGAGTCAAATTCACTTATTAATTCTAAGCATCCCAAATAATTCTAGTTATTTTGATATCCCAAAATTTCATTATTATCACGAGACCCAAGTCCTCTTAAAGCCAAAAATTTCACAATTGCAACAATTCTTTTAAGTATGTTCTTTCAATAATTGACCTGTGCACTATCTCTATTGGGAAAGCAACCTACTATCAACTCGTTCAGTGGTTTTACTTCTTGCGATATAATTCAGTATTGATTACCTGTGCTGTAAACTGTTCTAATATGCATATAAGTGACTTATTAATAGATTCTTATCTTTATATCCACTAGAACTTAAACTATTTTCTGTAGTATTATTAAATAAACAGCAGCAGTAACAATATCCAGATGTATTCGACGGAGAATATAGATTTTTTCCACACACTCACCATTGCGAATGAAAACATTCCTAGTCAGGTTTCTATTTTTTTTTGTTTTACCGCTTAGATCAGCAAAACTTGTAGATGTTTCGGAGAAGTCACAATGTTTATTTTGGAAAAACTCTAGCCCTTTGCGAATATAAATATCGCGTAATTTTCCGTAAAAATTTCACCACAGTACGTTCCAGGGTCGTGAGATATATTTTCTAAAATGCTTGTAGTCGCAGTAGCTTGAACTGGAAGATCCAGGCTGTGATGTGTGTGTGACCGTCTTTATATCTGGAACTGATCAACACGAAACACTCATTTTATCTTCTATGTCAAACGTGGTCCCCGTTTCTGAGCTTTGAGATTTAGCGGCATATTCAAATGATGAGGTCGAAGAATCAGTCTGACTGTTAGTTTCTTCAATTGTAAAAAATGAGGTTAGTTTAGGTAGTTTTTTGACATTTTCTTTTTGAGCAGCAACTTTTTCTCTTTTTTTCTGAACCACTTAAATATGTTCTTTTTGCCACAACTAAACGACAAAAAACTCGAAGAGATTTTCCAATAAACACCAAATCACCAAATCTCGACGCGCATTTCGCTTATCTTAGTTCAATCATTAGATTAATTCATCCCCTGATGATACTAACATGATTAGCGAAACGCCCGTCGAGAAGTTTAAAATAAAATAAGCCAATAAAACAATTGATAATTAAACGAGACTACAAAACTACACACAACATGTTAATAAAGATACTTAATATTGTATAATAAATAAGCAAGTAAACAAAACTAATCGTTTAAGTTTGAGACATCAGGGGAAGCACCATCCAATCGACAGCGTTGATATTTATGTCTTTGTGCGTGCGTCACCTACAATGTATAGGTAGGGCTAATGTAGGTGAGCGCTAGATGGCATAGTTTCGCATCTACCTTGTTAACCAAGTTGACGTAAATCTACTGTTGCACGCAACCGCAACCTGACGTCAAGATGACTACACAAATTTTACGTGCAAGTTAAATGACGATGACGGTATTTCGAGGCGCTCATTAGGCTGGGGGCCCAGGGGTCGTGCCCTACGCGTCCTTATGGAAAAGACGGAACTGGTGATTTTGGCACTAAGAGATCTTACATTGTTATGCTGCAGAATAACACTTTTCGATTACTCAGTTCTGGACGTTTTTCAATCAAAACCATGTTTAGTCTATCAAACTAAGTATAATAATATTTAACACTAATAACTTTATTAGGATCAGAACTTCATAGTGAATAATTTGAGTTTTTGACTGTCCTGATGTAAGCCATTGTTTTTTCTTATGTGTATAGAATCTATTTTCTCCATTCTTTTTAGTTAAAATTTATTTAGTTGTTTTTAATACCGTTCTATTGTGGACCAAACAGTTGTAAGCTTTATGGCTAATTCCTGGATGGTTTGTTTGGAATCAAATTAAATTTCAGCCAAGAATAGATCCTTATCAAACTCAACAAGTTTTATGCCGCCTAATATGAAACTTATCCATATCTTAGTCTTCCATTCTTATGGGTTCACCTATTTTTTTTCAGAATGTAACAATAAGCTCACTAAATATTAACATATTTAACTAGAATATAGGTTATGTTATATTAAGTTAAATTATTGTCAGTAGATGGAAATGTGATAAAACGACATTACTTATGGGTAACCCTGATACTACAGAAGCATGTAACAAAAATTATAGCTTCTGACGTTTGTGGCAACATTTTATATATGTTGCTATAAATATAAATCATTGATCAATATATTGATCATACTTTGAAAGCGTTATTCACCATGATGTGATATGCAAACACCAAAAGAATACTCGTATTAGTAATTGGCAATACAAATAATTGTCATAAAATAAATACTTACATTTACTTAACCTATTTTTTCCAACTGGGCTGCTTTCTAAAGACGGTGCTGGAGCCGTCGTTAAATCCTCGAAGTTGATGATGATTAAGCTGATGTCATCCACCTCGCTTCGTATCGGTGCTATTACTTCGGAGCATAGGAACTTTGAACCTGGAAGTAAACAGATACGAATTATCCGATGGATTTTCAGCCGAAATGTATTGTGGGAGCTTTTTTGACCACTAAGGAATATCGAATGGTTGGATAACGTTTCATTCGTCTTTTCATTTGACATATTCGTTGATTTTATTCGAACCGGTTATCTTAGAAGCTCAGCAGGAAAATGTTTTGTTAAAATAAATAAAATGTAACAAGAAGGTAATATTTATACCTATTGACATAGTTCAAACAATGTTTTTCTTAATTTGGCTTGAGGATAGCTTTTTATAATGTTTGAAACAATTAAACGAAAAGATTTAACTAGAAATAATCAACATCATGCATCGTATTAAAAGTATCCAATGATGTGATGATGATTTCGAACGTACACTTAATATATTGATAGTCGTACACTTAATATATTCAATTAACCAACATTTGTTTCACTAATTTTCTAATTACACAAGTGTCGAATGTATAAATATCTTAACTAAGTCTAGTCAAAGCTCCTTATTCGCGGGGGATACGTTCCGTAAATATGCCGCAAATACAGAAACCGTGAATACGGAATGGTAATTTGTACGGGATTATAAAGTATATATGGATAAGGTTACAAAATAAAAAAAATATATAATAAAAGCAATTTAATAACAGATTTTTAAACAATATTAATAATCACTATCAAGCTTAGGCAATGATTTAAATAATTTAGTTTTTTTTTCTTGTTCTGTCGCTTTTAAAAGGTCTTTCAATTCGGATTGATATTCGGCTGTAGTATTAACAATTTGCCTTTTAAAAACTTCTTAAGACTTCTTCTTAAAAACTTCTTCGCATGGATGGATCAATTTTTATGAAGCAAGCATAAAGTTCATTTGCCATTCGTAAATGTTAACTAAGGTTACTTAAGTTTAATGTCACCTTTTCAGTGCTCGTTAAGGTTTTCTCTTCTATGGAATGGGAATTAAGCATTTCCTTCAAGTCGGTTTCGGTCAAATCTTCATCTTGCGATTCAAGCAATTCTTGAATGTCACTTGATTCTATCTGTTCGAAACCATCTTGTCCTATATCATTCGCAACCTGAGCAATGTTTTCAGTTAATGCTCTAATTTGCACGGATTCATCATTACTGATAGTTAGACCACGCAGCAATTTCTTCCAGCATGATTTCAATATGTACAGCTGCTCTTGCAATGATTATTTTGTTAACAATGCACTTTGCTATATCAAAGTTTTTCCAGCATTGCATAACATTCACATTAGGATGACATTTCATGGTGGCCAGTATGATTTTAAAGGTTTGTCTAATGTAATAGAGCTTAAAGGCCTGGATTATGCCTTAGTCCATAGGTTGGAGTAAGGCTGTCGTGTTAGGAGGTAAAAATATTACCTTTATATGTGGATACATAACTTCAAGCTCACGATGGTGACCTGGAGCATTGTCCAAAACTAGAACTACCCGGAAATCTAAATTATTTTTCTTTAAATAAATTTCAACCTCAGGAACAAAAAAATCCCGGGACCAGTCACTGAAAATGATACTTCTAATTTACGCTTTCTTGTTTGAACGTCAAAACACTAGTAAGTTATCCTTATTTTTATTTTTCAAAGTACGATGATTTAGCGATCTGTAAAGCATACGTGGCTTGATTAACCAATCTCCTAATGCATTAGAACAGAACTGCAGTGCAACTCGGCCTTTTTACTGTCGGACTTTTTACTTTTGGATATAAAAGTTTTGTTTGCCATTCTTTTCCAAAACAGGGCAGTTTCGCCTGCATTAAAAACGTGTTCAGGTTTTACTCAATGTCAATTGTCAATGTGAATGTCAATGTGAATGTCAATGTGAATGTCAATGTGAATGTCAATGTGAATGTCAATGTGAATGTCAATGTGAATGTCAATGTGAATGTCAATGTGAATGTCAATGTGAATGTCAATGTGAATGTCAATGTGAATGTCAATGTGAATGTCTATGTGAATGTCAATGTGAAGCAATAAAAAACAAAAATATTCGGCACCGATCGTGCGAAGGCGGCTTTTATCAAAAGCCATAGCATCCCGCGAAACCCGGCGGCACGTACCGGCGGCGACTTTTGTCAAAGAACTTTCCGCCAAGCGGCAATAAGACTTGTTTGTTTATAAAAACTTTAATACTTGTTTGTTTAGAAAGGTAACTGATAAATAAATACGAAAAAAAAAAGAAATTTTCAGCCGTGAATACAAGAAGTGGTCACAATTTTTAAATCCGCGAATACTGAAAACGCGAATAATTGAAGCGTGAATACGGAGCTTTGCCTGTATACATTACTACATTTTGTTAGAATTGCAAGATAAGATGAGTATTTTTTAAAAATTAGGTTTTGTTAGATTTCAATTCTTCTATTGGAACCTTCGGTGTATAACACTAAACTTGAAGAGATTTACCACTAAACACCAATTAATTTTTGGAAAACTTCTCGACACACGTTTCGCTAACCATGTTAGCATCATCAGGAGATAATTTAAATAATCTCCTGTCGATTTAAATCATCTAAGGGTGATGTTAATATGATTAGCGAAACGTGCGTCGAGAACTTTTCAAAAAATGATTTGGTGTTTAGTAGTAAATATCTTATGTTAGATTTGCTCATTCATCACTCGTTCAATCATCACTGATATGATCATGCATGTTATCTTCTTGTTTTTCAACTACTTCAACAACTATTTCTAAATACGTTCTTAGTTTTTCACCAACATCGGTAGGAATTGGCAAATTGGGAGTTTCAAATTTTTCAATCACGTGTGAAATATACTCAGAATGATCACTAATAAATTGAATGTAATTTTTGACATCAGGCATAGTTAAAATTTTTTATCATCTTTCAAACAAGTACTTATATACACATTTTTTACTAAGTCAAAATCACTTTTATAATAATTTACTGCTTAAAGTCAGGTACTTTACCTAGTGATAACAGGTTGGGAAGGTTGGAATTTGTTTTTTTTTGTCAATTGTCAATGTAAGTATCGTTGACATACACAAAAAAATATATTTACTTTCACTCGTTACTTTATATAATACAAATTAATATAATTTATTTTTTAATTTAGTTTTGAAAACGGGGGGAGAGTACCCTCCGAAACGTTAACGATAAAAGTTTGTAAAATTTTGTTCGTTAGGCAAACTTATTACAAAAAAGAATCACTGAGAAATTTGTCTCCGTTTGGTTTTTTGTTTTTACCCAGTGATTCTTTCTTTAAATAAGAGCAGGTATTTTTGATATTTTTTGAGTTTTAGATAGTGGCGAAAAACCCAAATAAAGGGAAAAAATATATGAACACGCCACAATCATTCAGACATTACTTGCATATAATTGTGGCAAAAACATTTAAAATAAAACCAAATATTGAATCAATAAATCCCTGGAAACATTTTGGCCACTTCGCACCAATGTTCATTATTTTTTTAATGTTATTGCACGTAGTCGATGTTTTGAGACGACAACTTTTCCAATTGTTTTTCAATTGGCTCCCGAATGTCTTTTGCTGTGCTACTAAAACAGTCGTAAACTTATTTACGGGATAGTTAGGGTGTTAAAATAAGTATCTAGCAAAATATCTGTCTTAACAACGTAAACGGTACTGTAAAGTTTTTTTTTATTATTTCTTTAATAAAAATGGCCTTGCTCTATTGCGATTTTTTGATGGGAGTCACGAAATAATTGGTAGACATTTACGATAGATATAGCACAGAATGGATTGTTATGAGTTAAGTTACTTAGTAAATGCTCTTTATTCCTATTAAAGACATGTGGGTTTCCAATTTCCATTTATTGTGATCATAGTTGTTGTGCCCTTACCACACTGTAAACTATTGCTGTTCGAGAAAGTTCTTATTAAATAGATAACTTGGTATTGTTTGTGATGATATATTCTTTATTATGAGAACAATATATAAGGTGTCCCATAAGAAAACAACCGTAAAAGGGATGGGGCGCATGTCAATCGGTAGACCCGTCTTTAAGAATTTAGTCAGTATGGAGCGTCCCTCAGGAGCAGATCATGCATTGTATGTGCGAGAATTTTACAAAAACAATGATTCGGCGACTATCGCGCAGAGAAAGTTCTACAATCATTGTGGTTTGCGTAACATTAAAGATGCGTCAAGTATTCCCCTCATCAGGAAGTGGGTTATAAAGTTTGAAAAAACCTTTAAACTATGGATAAACGTATGGGCGACTAAGGTAATCTCGAAATGACGAAAATGTGGGAATAGTAAATCAGTACATTCGTGACAATTCGGACATTTCCGTTTGTAAGCGAGCGCATGCTTTAAATGTGCCTCAATCAGTATTGCACCGCATTCTGCGCAAGGACTTAAAACTGCATCCATATAAAATTCAACTGGTGTAAAAGTAAAAGCCCCAAGATGCCGGTCAGCGGCTTCAATTCGTTAATCAAGTAACCGAGCTTTTTACAACATTGCAGAACTGTCGTTACTGAAGTGTAACAAACCCGAAGCACAAGCATCAAAAACCCCTACATTTGCCTAAAGTTACTGTATGGGCTTCAATATCAACGCGACGAATAATCGGCTCGTACTTTTTTGAAGGCCGCAGGGGACGCGCAGTTATCGTCAATTCAGAGTATTATGTGAAAATGTTGGACAATTTTTCGATACCTGAGCTGCAAAACTCTCCTTGTTATAATCAAATAACATGGTTTCAGCAGGACGAAGCAACGTCATACACTTCCAACACATCTCTGCTACGAGTTTGTGAAATTTTTCCCAAGAGAGGTGACATAAATTGGCTTCCACTTAGTCCTGATTTGAGTCATATAGACTTTTTCTTATGGGTCTATCCAAAATCGAAAGTTTGCGTCATTTACCCGGGTTCTTTGGCGCAGTTAAAAGAAAATTCGACACGAAATGGTAACCATTCCAGAGCTTATGCGCGCAGCTGTCCTTAGGAATTTTGCTGTTCATTTAGAGTGCCGTAAGCGTGATGGTATGACATTATTTTTTTAAAATAATTTCCTAAAATGTGTATTTCAGTAATGAATGTAAAAACATGCAAAGTGTAGTTCGACTCGTAGAGGAAACAACTGCTAAGACAAATCTTAACTCATACTCTACGAAGATGGGTTTGGTACTCTACGTTATCGGTTCCTTCACCTTACTCAAAAACCACGATTCTCAAATCGCCTGCGAATTTTCGGCAGTAAATGTGATTTACTTCAACTTCAAGTAAAGTTTTCACGAATACTCGTTTAGGGCCATTTTTGAAAGTTGGCCTCCACTCTTTCCAATGTTTCAGCATAGATTCCTTTTACTCGATCAATCACGTATCTATTAGTGATGTTACAGCCCAAGTTATACAGTTAGGGAGCATTAACTTCCTTCAACTTTCGCCTCCAACCGGATCAACACATTAAATCAATCCAATAAATCAATCCAAATGTCCCCAAAATCTTGGAGTTTCTGTATTTTTGATGGTCAGAGTGATTCAGGAAAGAGTCAAATTTGACTCTAACAAGTGGTCATCTGATTTTGACCAATGAATTGGGAATGAAGAAAAGCTACGCCAAAATAGTCCCGAAAAACCTTTCGCAGGATCAAAAGGACAAGAGGGAAACATTTACTTACTGGAAATATTTACTTTACATTATTTGGTTTTATTTACATTACATTTGCATTACTGGTGACTGAATACGACCAAAAAACGAAGCACTAAAATCAGGAACACTAAAACAACACCATTGGCAAAAAAACCAGAATGAGCAAATCAAAGATTACAAACATGCTGATTTGTATTTTTCATAACCCATAAGGAATTTGTGCCTCAATGCTAAACGGTAAAACACCATTTTTAACGAGAACTTCCTGAAAGGTCATTTGTGTGAGATCGAACATTAAGAACATCTAGGTGTTACATCACGACATGCATCGTACCACACAGCGATTCCAATTAACGCGTTTTTGTAAATAAAAACATCATTGTGGCTCCACAAGCCCCATATTTACAAGACTTTTCCTTTTCTTAAGATGGAAAATTCACCTCAAAGGATTTGTGACCATTTTGGGACATTAGAGAATGTTGAAAAGGCCGTAACGGACAGTTGAAAGCGATTCCAGTACATCAGTTCCAACTCTTCTATCAAGAATGGACAAACTGACCATTGGGGACATTAGAGAATGTTGAAAAGGCCGTAACGGACAGTTGAAAGCGATTCCAGTACATCAGTTCCAACTCTTCTATCAAGAATGGACAAACTGTCTTCAGCGCTGTGTGGCTTCCCAAAGCAATTACTTTGAAGGAGACAATGTGGAATTTTAATTTTAATTGAATAAATAAATTATGACAAATCAGTCATATTATTCTATTTAAACACCTCGCATCTGGTTACCTAATAGCAATTGTCTTCAGGGGTGGGAGTTGGGCGTGGACTTAGCAACCGACACCCAACTCGATCATGTATAGCGGTCTTTAATTCTCTCAGTATACGAGGCGTACTTTCATACACGCATGCTTTTCAACGATAAATATTTGGTATGGAATTGTCCTGTGACCGAGTAGGTCAAGCTTTGACCGTCTTACCGTCCCATCTTGTTGTGAACTAAATCAATTATTGCTGTTTCTCTATTTTCTTAGTTTTCTCTTCTTACTCGCCACAATTGTTTTTGGACTGTGTAGTGGTACCTGATGCAATTCATGGGCATTTTCTGAGGTCCAAAATCGGCAGTTTTGTTTAATAATTACCTCATTTAAATTAAAATGAGTTTAATCACCCATTATGATGGTCAAATTCTCATTTTCTTCAAATATGCCAAGCAGTGTTTAAGCAAATGTGAGGCGTTGTCCTATTACTCGTTGCCCTAGTCCTCTTCAATTATCTATTAAAACATTATCAATTTCTACGGGTAAAAGACCAAACTGAAAAATATGCCTTAAGGCTTGCTTATCTGCAGCTCAGAAGCATACTAGATAACAGAGCAAGTGAAGCTTCGCTAAATTAACTCCTTCTCCATATCCACTTTTCGCGGTGAGCGTACCAATTGAGAATCAGGTGGTTTTGGTTTGATTCATAAGCCCTTAGTGCGATGTCCAATTATCCATCTGAGAATGGTGTTGCGGTTGGAAATCTTATCATAACGTCTGATGTTGAAGTGACGCCTGAAGAGTCATGGCGTTTGTATCATAGACTCAACATTTTTGATAAAGTTATCGTAAGCAAACAAGCGGTGCTTTTGAGTCCACATGGATTTGTTAACACTTAATTGTACTGTAGGGAAAGCGAATAGACATCTGCCGCAGCCCTCTCTCCCTCTATTAACAGGGTATTACCCGTACGAGTTTCAACCTTGCAGAAATGTACCTGACCTTGTGAAAACATTCTACACATGTAAAAATTTACCAAAGGTAAAATAAACATTTCGCTAAAGTGACTTTCATTTAAAAAATGGAACTGGTAAAGGGCGAATACCACGTTTGGTCATGCAGTTCTGAATAATTGTTTGCCTTACCGTTAAGCCCTAAAACTTTAGCGCCCACTAAGCCTTAAGCTAAACAAAAAAACAATATCCAATTAGTAAAATTGTATGTGTGGGTTTTACACGAACAAAGCGAGAATAACAGAAACAATGCGTCATCATTTGGGATTCTTTATTGCCGCGTCTAAATCGGGAATATTTTTGAACAAATTGTTACAGAGTATGGAAATTGGGTAAATACGTAAATGAAGAAAAATTAAAAATAAACAAAAATATACATCCTCGGTGGGTAAATTGTCTTTATGCTAAGATATTAATTTTGGGTTTTATCCATAAGGATATTTCCTGACTGTGGATAACATGTATAACTCGATATTATTTGCAGATTTTTTTATCTAAAAACAGAACTGGTGTATATGTGCCTAATAAGCTAAAACATAATAGCACAAAAAATAGTGACTTTGTACTAAGGAGACCAAGTCATGATGAGGAAATGCAAATATAAGATGTCCCGTAAGAAAGTTTGTATTTTATTGGCTCACTACGCAAACGCAACAACTGTAAGGAGCCAGGGCGCATGCGTGTCGATAGCAGTGCGTTTAGAAATTTAGTCGGCATGGAGTGTTTCTCGGGAGCAGATCGGGCGTTGTGTGTGCGAGAATTTTTCAACATCTTCATCTCAAAGGTTAGAACCGTCATTACTGGAGTGCAACAAACCCAAAACATAAAAAGCAGAAACCCCTACATTTGCCTAAAATCACTATATGGACTGCAATGTCAGCGCGAATAATAATCGGGCCGTAATTTTTTGAAGAGGACGTGCAGTTACCATCAATTCAGAGCGTTATTGCAATGTTGGGCAATTTTTTTGTATTTGAACTGCAAAACTTTGCTGGTTAGAATCAAAGAACATGGTTTCAGCAGGACGGAGCAACGTCACACATTTCCAATACGTCTCTGCCACGAGTTCGTGAAATTGTTCGAAACAAATTTTCCTCCAAGAGAGGTTCCATAAATTGGCCTCCACGAAGCCCTGATTTGAGCCCTATTGGCTTTTTCTTGTAAGGCTATCTGAAATAGAAAGTTTATGTCAATAAACCGGGTTCTTTGGTGCAGTTAAAAAAAATATCCGACACAAAATGGCAATGGCAATTCCAGAGATTATGTGCCGGGCAATCCTAAGAAATTTTGTTGTTCGTTTGCTCAACTCTACTTAATTTGCTGTTTTAATTATATCGCTATATCAAAAAGAAACTTTCTATTGGGACACCTGTTATTAAACATTTGTATCAAATTAGAAAAAGTAATGAAATAAACATTAGATATAAAGTGGTCATCGATTACAACCATACAATGTGAGAAGATGATAACAACATTTAGAAAACTACTAAACTAAAACTATCATGAGAAAAGATTACAAAATATTTTTCCTCGATTAGACTTTATGGAATTCCTTCATAATTGATCTTAAAACTGAAGGAACTAAATCAACTTTGGTGTATACCCGAGTTATTCAGTTTCATCTGAGTTATTCGCTGTAAGAGAACCTCCTAGTACAGAATATTATGATCCTCCTACCCTAGCCATGGGGCATAAGCCGATCATATCATGGATCTACTAAAGAACACTCAACTTCTTCAGCTACATGCTCGGGTTTATGAATCAATTTATTTAATTTACGAGGAAAAATCAAATATAAACAGAAATGTTACAATTACTTTTTTCAGCCAATCACGAGCTGGCTGTCAGTGTAGGTCGTTGCGGTGCAATATATTAAGAGTGGAGGAAGCGCTCGGTGAGTTGTTTCACAATCCGAAATATTAACTCGGTTAAAGGTTCAGTATGGGGACGATACCTTGTCTGTTTAAGAGTGGACGAGAAAGTGTAGTTAATGTAAGTCATAATAAACGTCCCAGGTCAAGTGTCACTGCTGACAACATTGGTGTAGTTTGCGAACTTATCGAAGGTGACCGGCAGCTCACTATTCATGAAATCGCTATAAATGTGGGTATTAGATTTGGAAGTGCTCAAATAATCATCAGAAATCATCTCGGCTTCAATAAAACCTGTGTTCGATGTGTTCTGAAGTTGTTGACCGAAGATCAAAAATACATCCGATTGCAAATCAGTAAGATACTTCTGAATCGATTTCTGCGGGAAGAAGAGACATTTTTGAAGCATGTCGTGACATGTGATAAAACATTATTACACTTCAGAATCAAAAATGGCGAGTAAGGAATGGAGAAGGAAAGATGAAACCTGCCCTGTAAAGGCCAAAAACCGTCTTTCAGCCGGTAAAGTTCTCGTGCCCGTTTTTTTTTCGACTGGAAGTGAGTTTTGCTAATTGATTTTCTACATGATCGACGTACGGTTAATGCTGCCTACTACTGCCAGCTGTTGGAGGCAACAAAATTCGCTTACAGGAGCAAAAGACGCGGTGTTCCCATCATGTATGCATTTGGAAAACCTGGAATACTCTCCATATAGCCCAGATTTGTCACCCTGTGATTATTTTTTGTTTGCACGCTTGAAAGATGCACTTGGAGAGGTACGATTCAACAACGATCAAGATGTTAGTTGACCCAAACTCAAAGTCTCTACGAGAAAGGAATTCACAAGTTTCCAAACCGCTTGGAAAAATATGTAGAACATGGAGGAGACCACGTAGAAAAATAATCAATAGTTTTTTTGTATCATTTTATAAATAATAAATATGTATAAAACAATTCCGGTTTATATTTGATTCACCCTCGTATAACAAGGGGCATAAGAATCAATTTAGAGGTCAGTTTAAAACATTTGGTATAAAAGACGTCCAAAGTATAATTTTTATGAAAGAACTCGATTTAATACGGGTTAATTATATTTCATATCAAACACAACAAAATATGCGGAACTAATCTTCTGAATATCAATTAAATTATTTACGGCGTATGAGTTTTAATTACAAGGATCTGTATTTCAATTATAATATTTTATGGGCGAAATATTGATTTTCTAGTATTATTGAAAAGAGAGTAGCAAATTACATGGAGATAAATGGTTTGTTTTAACCCAAAGTTTAATTAATTTCTATACATGTGGTACGGGCAGCACTCCATCAAAATATCTATCTCTAAATATTTAATATATGAATATCTTGTTAGGACAATACCGAGTATTAATTTACTATGATTTTGAATCATTTGTTGTGCAACGTAATATTCGGTTGCTACTTTCATTCAATGTTAGTATCAATTCCTAGTGGAAGTTTTGAACTAAAATGTAATACAATCCTTCTATTGGAACTTTCGATGTGAAACATTAAACTCCAAGAAATTTACAGTCAAACACCAACTCACTTAATGTAAAATACGCGTTTCGCTCAACATATTACCATATTCAGGTAATGTTTCAATCTAATTCTAAAAGTAAACTATGTTCTCTTTTATGACAACCCTACATAATGAAGCCAATAAAAATCATAAACTGTGTAAAAGTTAACCAAGAGTTATATTAATAATTAAAAAATTTGGCTGAATAGAATAGTTTTTCTTACATTTTGATATTTGAATGCTTTCATGTGCATCCAAATCACTATTATCATTTATATTTTTAACAAGTCTTAAGTTATTCTCCCACATCTAATGTGGGCAAGATGTTCTTTATATCTGGTTAACATGAATCATTTAGTTTGTTCAATATACTTTGGTCACAATCTTGACAACGAATTTTGTAAATCACCGATTTTTCATTTTGGTTTACATTATCTTTTGGATTATTGAGGCCTTCTCTTAACTTATTATATAGTCTGAAAATTACTTTAATGTTCACTTTGTACAAAATCATATATGCCGTGTTTATTGGGCATCAAACGGGATTACCATGAAGTTATTTTTTATTCTGGCCCACTATACTAGAAGTGGCGGTAAAAAAAAATACGTTCAATTTGGGAGAAAGGTAAAAAATGGTTTATTCAAAGTATGCTTCACCTCGAGAGGCACATTTTTCCCCTTTCTCTGGCAATTTGTGGATGCCCTCCCAGAAAACTCGTACATGTTCTGATGCGGTCCAGTCATCAATTTTTCGACATCTTCGTAAGTGTTTCTGGTTAGTACGGTGGATGTGACAAGAGTTCCCAACCAAGTGCAGAAATTGTATCTCTGACCGCTTTCACTGTGTGGTGGGGCGTTGTCGTGCTGCAAAATCACTTTTCCGTATGTTGTAGCCCATTCGGGTTGTTTTTCAAATAATGCATGGTTCAAATTGATTATTTGTTGATGGTAGCGTACCGTATTAACTGTTTCACCTGGTTTCAGAAGTTCATGGTGCATGACACCTTTCTGATCCCACCAAATGTAGAGCATTGTCTTCTTTCCGAAGCGATTAGGTCTTGTCTTGGGTCAACCCATAATTTTCTGCGTTTTGGGTTCTCGAAATATATCCATTTTTCGTCTCCCGTCACCATCCGATGCAAAGAAGTATTTCTTTCATACCGAGAAAACAAAACTTCGCACACTGTTTTTCGCTTTTCCATCTGTCTGTCTTTCAGCTGATGTGATACCCATTTTTCTGCCTTTTGGATCCTTCCCATGGCTTGCAAATGGTCACAAATAGTTCGGAGATCAACATTTAACCTCTCTGCCATTTGTTGTTGAGTTTGCATATCGTCTTGTTCCCGCAATGCTTGCAATTCGGTATCCTTAATTTTTTTCAATTGCCCTGGGTGTTCTGTGCGTTTCAAGCAGAAATCACCACTTTTAAATCGTCTAAACCAATGCCCACAAGCATCTTACGTTGGAGCATTGTCATCGTAAGTTTCCATAAGTATACGACAACTTTCACTCGCATTCTTGTTTTGATTGAACAAGAAAAGCAGTACGTGCCTCAAATACTCTTTATTTGGCTCGATACTCGACATGGTTGCCCCACGAAAAAAATATGGCACTAACCCGAAATCGTTTAAGCATCAATGGCGTTTTGAAAAGTACTGTCGTAGCAATAAAATGACATAAGGAATTAGGCTATGAACCGACCCTTGTTTCCAGTGCCATCTCTTAAAAAAACCTAGAATTATTAACCGCCGTAGCTGGTAATTGTTAGCAATGATTTCAACCTAATCTCAAAATGCAAAATGCAATGTCCTTCGAGTAGTAACATTATATTTTATTATTACTAAATTTAAGTATTACTAAAATCAAGAAAATAGTAATGCTTCAAAATTTTGTTAAGTAGATTGATTTAAACAAAACATAATAAATTATATTAACATAAAAATAAAAATAGTGTGAAATAAGATGTCACCTAACTTAAAATATTTATTTTTACTATTGAAAAATTTATTGACTGTTCCCATTATAAAACATATGTTGGCCATTATTCTTGTTATCAGATTCGTAATAATAAATCGGAGTATATGTTGCACGTATAATTATATATACTATAGTTAACAGGTCAGACCACAAATGTAAGATATGTTAGATTACCTCCGAGTGAAAGATTTATCTTATTATTTTTCTAATGCTGAGTATATAATTCATATTTTATATCTAACCTTATATCTAACCAATATATTTTGCACGTGTATCATGATAATGATACTTACTGATAATGAGAATTTGAAAAACTATTCCTTTTCATATGTATAATAAAATTATTGACTTACTAATGAAAATTTTCTTCATCCTCTTCTTTCTACCGTAATGTAACTTTGTTTCATTGTGTTTCTATAGTGATACTTTTAGTTTTGACACACAGTGCCTTCTTTAGGTACGAAAATATTGTATTTTCATATTTGAAGAAGGCACTGTGTGCTGAAACAATTGTAATACAATTTTGGAATATAGCAGAAATTTAGAAATACGTTTTAATTCTTATATTTAAAATGAATTTCTATCAAGTACCGGATGCCTCAGTTAAATCTGTAATTTATTGTTGTTTTTGATAAATACTTAAGGACTTAAATAGGCGAAAAACGGTAGCTATTATCAAATAATGCAATACACAATGGAAAGCTCTTTCAGATAAGAATGTGAACTGTGGGTGTTGTGTGAATCAGTATAGAATAGCAAATAGGTTAACGTCGAGAAAAATGAAATTTATTAGAAGATCTGCCTCGACATTCAGAATTCATAATGTGAGAAATTACAGAATACATAGAGGTTTGAAAAGAGAAAGAACTATAATTGAAGATAGCTAGCAAAAACAAGGTTAATATGTCAAAAAATAGGCAGTCAATTCTTTGATATGCATACAAAATACCAAGTTTGACCATAGCGAAACATTTTCCTGTTTCCTAAACATAATTTAATTGAGGAATGGATGTATTCCTGAACTAACAGTATGGAATACTTTTCCATCTGCGAAACACTACTATTAGATGTAACATATATATATATATATATATATATATATATATATATATATATATATATATATATATATATATATATATATATATATATATATATATATATATATATATATATATATATATATATATATATATATATATATATATATATATATATATATATATATATATGCTAGGCTATTAGTCCGGGAGTACATCCGATCGTTTGTGTCCCGTTTGTTGGGAACGTGCAGACGTTTCGCCAAGGTCTTGCCATTCTCAATGCTTGTCTGAAGACTGTCTTCATGACTTGTCTGTCATGACATGCTTGTCTGAAGACTGTCTTCAGACAAGCATTGGAACTGGGTGGAATAAAGATCAATGGAGCTTGAGCCATCTTAGATTCGTGGATGATATCGTTCTCTTTTCACAAGACACAGAGGAGTTGAAATGAAGATGGGCAGGCTATATAGCGAGGCGATGGGTCGACAGGTGGACTAAGGCAATCCCGGAGTGGATACCGCTTGATCACATTGGCTCACATTGGCTCACACATTGGCTCGTTAAATATATTGGACCCGAATGATAAAGAAAAGCTCAGGACCGCGAGACATGGACTACTTTCGATGTACATCAAAATAGAATATGGAGATATAGGAGAATATCAGGAGAATATCAAAGTAAGCTTAGGAAGATAAAATCATTTATAGCCCAAATATTTACTTATTATTACCTATTATTGAGAGAAATCCAATTTGAAAGTTGTGAATATAATAAGTACATGGTAGTAGTATTTATTGATTTTAAACAAGTTTACGATAAAATAAGGACACATCAGTTATATAAAACACTTAAATGTTAACAATAAAATAATACTGATAAAGCTTACCCTGGAGGTAATAGAAAATAGCGTTTGAATAGAAGCAAAACTATTAAGAAAATTTGAAGCTAAAAGCGGTCTTAGACAAGGAGAATCACTGTTATCCATATTGTTCAATCTAATCAATATACTATGGACGGCACCGATGTAAATAATACTCCAACAAGGTGTACTTGTATAGAATATTTAATTTTGTACTATAAAGAGTATGTACAAAATTAAATATTACTAATACATCAATTTAGATTACTAATAAAAAAACGAATTATATAATATAGTTAGGGAACGAATATAGGACATGTGGATATTTAACAATAACAACAGAAATAGTGAAGACATAAAATTTGAAGAAATGGAACATTTCAAATATTTGTGGACAATATTTAGTAGGCAACCAAGCGTAATTAGCCCAGGCAACGAAGGCCAAGTTTCAACAAATAAAATTAATAAATACGAAAGTTTAAAATTTGGTGAAAATATTTATTATGACTTTCTAAAGAAATGTTAAAAGTCCTGAACAATCGAAGGTTCGGAATCGCCGCCATCTTGAAAAAACCATGTTTTTTATGGTTTTCGTATAACTTGTTAATTATCGACATTATTAGAAAAATAGTCAAATCGAAATTGAAGCGGATTCAATTCTCTTCAAAAACGTTCAATTGATTTCGTAAAATTAATATTTCCCGAGCGAATGGACTATGGCGTGAAGCAGAAGGATAAATTGCTGTAAACCACTTTTCTATGTAGGTACACTTACAGAGATGGAATCATAACAGCGTGTGCCAAGTAAATATCGATAGCTTTGAGTTAGGTATGAAACCGTTATAGCATGTTGTGTATTGCCGTATAATTTGGTGAAGTATATAACGTGTAGCTCAGGTATACGAACTGCTTGACTATAATTTACCTACTAAGGACAGGTCTTGAAGGTACTGCAGCTACGACGGTCGTTAAGAGGGGGGCAGCTGTGTAGGATTCTAACCGGCTGCTATTCTGAAATTCAGTGGGATGCATTTTGTTGCGATGGTTGGAAGCGAAAAGTGTTTTATATGTGATGAACATATTTCTGATGGCAATATCGTAGATGTAACTGAAAAGGGAATAATTATTTATCATATAGCTCTTATTCAGTTAGCTTCGTATCTATTGTCGCTTTTTAACGAATTTGGCATGCGAAAGATTAAAAAGTTCTCGATGTATGATATCTCTCAGCCATCAACTGAAGACATTATCTTCGAAAACTGTGTAAACATTGTGGACAGTGGACTCTTCTTACATCGAGTCATTTAGAAGCAAAATTCAACATATTCAACCATTAGTGCATGCAACATAAATTATATTCAGAGACATCACGGTCAAACTTAAACAATAGTATTCGATGGTTACTTAAATACCAATAATAGTACAAAGAAAACGGAGCAAAGCTATGGATATGAATTTTAATGAAAGTATGAGCATCACAGTCGGCGGGATCAATTTTTATTAAACGATTAAAGCAGATTAATTGACATGTTGTCAAACAAGCTTAAGAATCAGGGAATTGGATTTCGACAAAGCACAGATGATACAGATACTTTAATCATCATATCATTTATTCATCACAAATAATATGACTATTATAGGTAAAGATATTAATCTTTTTGCCTTACTAGTTGCTCCGTGAAAAAAAAATATCTTTTTAACCGGGAAAAGGCAAAGAATTCCAGGCTAATTGAAAAGTTCGTGGAGCGGAAATAACAAAACAAGCTTATACTCTTAAAAATTACTTTATTCTTCTGTATATTCTCCCTTAAGCTCAATGCATTTTTTTGGCCGTTCTCCAATTCATTTATTTAATCTCTGAAGTGATTTTCAGGAAGTCCCTCAAATACTCATCTACGGCTGCTATAATTTCTTCATTTGACGAAAAACGCTTGCCACGTAGGAATTTTTTGAGGTTTGGGAACAGATAAAAGTCAGACATGGCTAGATCTGATAAATATGGTGGATGCTCCAACAATTCGTTGTGTAACTCCTTCAATCCTCCATTACAAGAACACCTCTGTGAGATTGTGCATTGTTTTGATGAAAACATATTTCCAAAAAACCAGGAGTTGAAACAGCTTTATAATGAATTAGATATAATAAAAATTGTGAAATCCAAAGATTGTGATTGTTTACATACATAACAGACATATTTTTATAATACAGGTGGATTGAATCCAAAAAAAAACTGAAAAGTAACATAGGAGGCAAGAGATGGAGAGGCAGACCAAGAAAGGTAGCTACAGAAAATAAAAACTATTTACTGAAGGAATAGCTAGGGCCACAGACCATAAAAATTGACTATGTCATGGAAATTGTCTGCTATTAAAATTTCCCTCCGCGAGCCCACTATGCAACTTTTTGAGCATACAGCTCTTTCCTGTTTCCGTAATAAAGTACTTTAGTAATTTATAGTGTACTAGTGTTTAGAAAGAGTAGATGTATGAAACAGTGTATTTAAAATATTTTTTTTGTGAAATTCTCCTACGCTTTCATAGAACATAACATGTCACTAAAGACGGCCCCTTTGTCTACGTTCTTTTACACGACCTATTTTTAGGTAACTAATATAAAGCTGAATAAGCGGAGATATAAATAGAATGTTTTTATCCCTTTGACACGTGTGATGATTCACTTTACAGTACGAAAATATAAGAAAAATACTTTTTGATTTTCTTCTTAACAAACCACCACTATATTGGTTGCACTAATTACACGAAATAGACTTTAATTATAAAATGTATATAAAATCGAAAACGTTTCCTGAAAATAATTTTACTATAAACATATTCAGTGTTTTGTTGAATTTCTTTTTCTCTAAGATTATTTAATTTTATTTATTTTTCTTATTTACTTTTCATGCCAATTTCTCATGATTCTCATTCATCCTGGGGGTCGTTCCTCAAATCATTCAATGAGAAATATTGATTAAAAGGAAATAAAAATTATGTTTTTTATTCATGCATTGAAGTGATAGATAGACGAACGTTACAGTTAGTGGGGATTAATTTCCCCGGTAGTCCATATGTTACTTCATTAGAATCATGCCCAAGCAAATAACAAACTAAAAAGGATGTAAAAATATAGATTTTTTTTCAGTAAATGATGTGCATTTCTATTCTTATAGTTATGTTAATATAATAAATATCAAAAGTAAAATGATAGCGATACAAAATTTAAAAGCAACTTGTTGGTTTTAAAATATTACATTGTTTACGCTGATAATTGATTAAAACATTCTCGCGTCATCATTAATCAGTAAGGAGTTTATTTGAGATTAATCACGTGTTGTGACGGTGACGTGGATTGATAAATTATTCAAACTGTTGTACCAAATCATTTTTCCTCTCCCTTTCCTTTCCCTCTTTATTCATTTGTAATTTAATATTTAAACAATTAATTTTAGAAAAGGAAGGTAAATATCAATATGTATGTTTGTATTATGTAGGTATTCATTCATAGAATATTCTATGTATTAGGGATTCAAGAACAGCCTTTATATATTATCCTAGCCCTCATTTTCATGACATATGCATATGAATAATAATGACATAAGTATGTATTACTAAACTAGGTTAATTTTACACTGATACTGTTTTAAAGTTTGTATAATAATATAACAAATTCGATATATAATATATATTAATTTAGTCCCTAAAAATTACTGTCATTCTTTTTTTTTTATAGTTAAGGTCAGCTCCTCGGCCGATCTCGCAAACAGCGTTGTATCATCGGTATATCTTAACACTTTAACCCCCGAACCTATATCGAAAAAAGATATACGCCCAAACTAGAACATCTTTTTAAGACAAGTACTTTTTAAACTATACAAAAAAAAAAGAAAAATGTAGGTATTTTTTTGACTTAATTGATTTATTTTATATACACACAGTTTACACAGGTCAATTATGATGGTACTCCTCACTTATGGCCTATATGTATCAACATTAATACACATTATATTATATAAGTACCATTTATTCAAGGGCTTAGAAAAAATTAGGCCATTTCAAAGTAACATTGTGCGTGTTGCGTAAAAACAATTTATGCAAACAACTAAGTCATCCAGAGCACCTAGCATTACACTATTTAGAATGTTTAGATGCATGATGTCGACCGTACTTCTCCGAGAAATTGTTATAGCAAATGACACAACGTCCTCTTGTGTCATATCCTTCCAATCTGTGAGAATTTAGCCGGATGAGAAGTTCTAGATCTTGCGCTTCGCACAATTCAGCAACTAAATGATCTCTAAATGTGGTTATATCCATATTTTTATTCAAAGCTTTGTTATAAAGAATGAGCACATCGACTACCATCGTACTTGTAAGAAGTTCTATTGCTACTTTTTGTTACCATTTTATAGATCTTCGAACTGGATTACGATAAGAATACTTCTGATCTGATACATCTATATATGATTTAACACTATTATACTGTAATATTGTATATATCTTCATTTTGATTCCATACCTAGTCTGGATTTGAATCATTTTCGAGCACGATTTTGTAGTGAGAAACAAAACATCTCGTTTGTCACTCCATTTACCTACAATCTCTTTTGTGTTGCTTTCAAGAGCCGTAGGCTTTGAATAACCAAAAATGTAGGTACCTTCTCATAGAATCATAGTTTTGGACACCTTGGCTATTCTTCTTGAGCAATGTATCATCTTCGGAAACTTGCGTAGTAGCACCCTAAAATATTATGAAATAAAGAAAAACGCTGGCAATGAAATTATTACTTCCACATCATGTCGAAAATAAATTCTCATTTTGAAAAGAGTAAAAATGTAGATTTCACTGTATTCGCAAAAACGGTATATTACTCGCATTTTCAATTTTAAACCTCCACCCCTCTCACTACTCATGAAAATGATAAATATGTTTTATAATTGAAATCTGTATACCCAATAACCTCTAAAAAACCCGATTTTTAACCAAAAAATGTAAATTTTCACGATTTAACCCACCATTTCACCCCCTTCCCTCAAATCGATTTTCTATAAAAACAATCCAAATCCTTGCCCGATGGATTACCAACTGTGTATCAGATTTGAAGTGGATTGCTGAATTCCTTCGAATATTATTGTTAACTAACACTATTACACTAAAGTAACAGATCGATAGAGAGTCAAACCAACAGACAGGAATTTTCTTGCTAATATCGATTTTTTACACGTTTTAAGACTTTTAGGTTAGTTTACCCCAACATCTCTTTGAAGAGATGTGGAAGTAAAAAGAACAGTCATCCAAACGTGTGGGTACCTACATAGTCTATTATTGGTATTCGTAGTTTTCTACGTTTCTTCCGTTTATTTCCATCTCTGGAAGAACCCTCGCTGGAATACTCAGAACTCTCTGAATATGAAGGATCCGCTTCAGAATCACAAGCAAATGGATCCTCAATATCACTGGCACTACTCATTTCCTTTAAATGATCCGCAATATATTCAAGCTCTTTTTGCAAAAGGCGCCTTTTTCTATTATTTGACATAATGTATCTATTCGCAGACAACAAAATATTCAGTTAAATATGCTCGTACACACTGCTGATTACACACTGACCGATGCAAAAGTAACAAAAACAATGAACACGCGTGAAGTTTGTTATGATGCCACTATGATTTCCAGTGAAGACCAAACTGTTTATAAAAAGTGGAAGCCATAATCTGGAGCTTGACGACTGCCCATATAAAACCTTGGAAACTGCGTTCACGTGAGAAACACAGCCGTCTAAATGCGCTCTCCTGAGTTTGTCAAATATGAACACACGGGTTAAGCGGAACATTTTTTTGTGTACTAAATATTATATACGTAGGAGTTAATGCGTTAAGTTACTTATTTTCTTGTGCCGAAAATACTGACATCCTCCCTTCAAGCCCCGAGAGCTCAACGCATGATATATTCACCATAAATATTGAATATAACTAATTATTGATTGATTTGTCCGTTATTTTGTGATACTATGTGTGACTATAGTCATACAAATTTTGTTTAAAAATAAAACTGATAGATAACAAAGTAAAAAATTGTTTAATTCCTTTTTTTTGAATATAACTAGTGATAAGATGGCAGCCTTATCTAGTTCCATAATTGATGCAAAACTCATTGGTTATTCGATCTTCTATTTTCATCTGCTCTGTTTTTTGAATAGATGACAAATTAAGCTTATCAGGTGATCTGATACTCCCATTTTAGGCTAACGCCTTTCAGTTATCAAGCAAACAGGCATTTTTGTCCGATTATTTCTCTGATTATTTGTCGAATGTATAATATCTGTTTATGTTTACCTCTGCCTGGAACGAATCCAGCCTGCTCTGGGGGAATCTGCCATGATAATTAGAATTTCAAGCGTTCGTTGATAATTTAAGAAATATTGTATTTGCATGTGGAATGAGAGGTATATAATTCCCTCTAGAAGCTTTTTTGAATAGATATATAAATGCTGAGATCAAACAATCTTTTGGCCACAATTAGGTGTCCCCCATTTTCTAGCAGATGCTGTGAAAGAAGTCTACTGCCACTTCACCCATTGCTTAAATTACTTCAGCGACGACTCGATGCAAATCTGGGGTTTTAACGTTTTTTATGTTGTGTGTAACATTTTTAATTTCTGTCTTCAAAAGATTAGGTTCACGTGTTTCTAAGTTAGATATGCCGATATTAACCGATCTTGGATGACTTGCTGCAGTAGTCCTTCCATTCGGTTAAAATTCCATCGATATCTGTTAGTGTTCTCCTTGTGTATTCTGTATTATCCATAACGTGCTGTATATTGTCTTGTTATTTTCCTCACAGCTTTATAGATGCCTTTGGTGTGGTTTGAATTAGCAAGTAACTGGTGTTGGTGGTGGGGTGGAGTGCATAGTGGATGAGTAATGATATAACGATATTAAAGCATTCTTGACATTAACTCTACATGCTCCAATTCTATAGACCTCAACTCTGTAGTTAAATCTAAGTAAATCTACTTCTTTTTCTTAAATTTTCAATAAACAGGATATCGCGACGCACTCAAGTAAATAATTTTTTCAATTCCAGCTTAGATTATCTAACAATTTGCAATAAAAAAAACCTGAGGTGAAACTTTATAAACTTTTCTGAAAACTATAACAGCAGGTAGCTTCAAGTTTGAATAAATAGAACACTAATTCAAAAGATACAATATCTAAATGAATAGGCGCTATTTGTTAGAAAAAAATTGGAAGCAAGCCAAAATGATTCTTTGCTGCCTGAAATTGTTCCAACAAATTTCAATTGAAATGGAACAACGTACAAGAGTAATTCGGCGAACATGTTGACAGAAATAAAACCAAAAAGTTTTACCTTTAGTACAGTTGACTAAAATGACGCGTAGGATATGTAACAAAAAAGTGTGCAGTACTGCAGTAAAAAGCATTCGTTATATAGGGCAGTAAAAAATTGAAGTAAAAACAACCAGTATGAAAGTTTTGTCGTAAAAAACTCATACTGATAAAATAAAATAAAAAACATTCTGTGTAGAATATCTAGTTAAGCATACACGTATCAGGCATCAATATAAATTCATGCGTAATTATATTTTTTCCATATATGTCTTTCCTAAAGTAATATCTCAATATATTATTATAATCAGTAGTCATTTAATGCTAGGTGAGTAAATACTATGTGAATGGTAAACTTGTTATGATAAATTGTTCTGGTTTACAAATTAGGGTAACTCCAAAATCTAATGGGCTCCATAAGTTCCCGCCGTTCCTATAATTCCTTTGTTTTTCCTCTATTTTTATTTTGTTTCGAATATATATATATATATATATATATATATATATATATATATATATATATATATATATATATGCATTCTAAAGCCCTTTTCTTACTCACAAAACTATTGGTATCATTTCTCTGAAAAACTTAATCTTAATTAATTTTCAGGCTTTTGAAATGAAAATTCTAGGTGGCAAAAAACCTAATTTTCAATAGTTGCTATATTTCGCCTTTCATCGTGGTCAAAAAACTACAGAAGCAGTTCGAGGTATTTGCGGCATAGGTGGAGTCAAAGTTAAAAAATGGTAACTTCTGGATGATCTGGATAACACGCCCGCTCTGGTCGATTTTCCTATTTCGAAAAATACCATGTTAAAGGAAGGTCGCTTTTGAAGGAGAATGGCCGTTAAACATGCCGAGAATTGGTTGAGAAAATGGACTGTGGCCCCTCGACAATCTCACGTGATCTTCATTCTATGGATTTCACTCAAAAACTCAGGGGTTCCACACAAACTAACCAACGACAACAAGGAAAATAGCCCTCTCAGAAATTGGTACCAGAATATATATAACATTAGACTAAAGGAGCAAGTTTCTTTGGACTTAAAATATTCAGTAAGAAATCGAATGTAACTTAATATCGACGACGATCTCGAAAATGCTAAGGATTCTGTCCACATGATTTTGCGAGGCATTAGAATACATATTAGATATGTTAACTCTTCGTTCTACACTCCTTTAATACAAATATATTAACAAACCTGCATTCATCATTCTCAAGACATCGGAAGAACGCAAGTAGAGTTATTGCCGATGCTACCAATTCAGTCTATTAAATGTGAAATGAAATAAACGTGTTGAAATCAAATGAACATACATAAAAAAATCGTACAGAAAGATTTCATTTTAAACATCGAAAATGCGAAGGGAAAATATTGCATATTTCGAAACTTCTTATTACAGTACGACGTTCGTAAATAAAGTAATGAGATTGATTTGTTATAATTTTTAATTGATCTGAAATTACAATTCTACAATATCTCTTTCAAAGTACTTGTCTTAGGTCTTCAAAGTTATTGCTTCAGTCACACATCGCTGGAGGCGGTTTGTCCATTCTTCATAGCATTGTTTGAACTCAGATACATAAATTGCCTTCAACTGGTCGGTTAGAGCATTTTAAATATTCTCCAATGCCTCATAATGTTGTCCTTTCAGGTAAATTTTGAATCTTGGGATAAAGAAAAGGTCACGAGGACTCAAGTCGGGTGAATAAGGGGGCTAAGTGATGTTTATTTGCCAAAAACTCGTTAATTGCAATCGCTTTGAAGTAAAGCACATTGTCATTATGCAACACCCAGGTGTTCTTGATGTTCGGTCTCACACGAATGACACGAATGACAATGAATGAAAGGGTCTCACACGCTTTTCTAAATCTTTCAAGAGCTTCTTGGTAAAAGTACTGGTTTACCGTTTAGCCTTAAGACATACATTCTTTTTGGACTATATCTTAGCTATTAAAAAGGCAAGCAAATCGACAGATTTTTGATCTTGGATTTTTTCATCCTAGCTTTATTTTTCCTTGGTAAAGTTGGAGTTTGTAATTCCAGGCTCTGACCCTTCGTTTCTTTGTTCGGCCTTCTGCCGAATGCATTAAAGGACCTGCAAAACTGGACCATTGACAAAACACTGTTCCCATAGGCCTGCTGAAGTTTTGCATATCTTTTCGTCGCGCGTCCATAGTATGCCAAGTTTACAAAAAAAAACTTGCTACGGGCCACAAAGTGCCTCTAGGGAGTTCAAACTTGTACTGAAGACGCGTCAGCTGTTTGCCAGATTAAACGCTACGCTAACAGTTTCATTACTTAATGTACATATCTCGTATAATACTTTAAGCCAGGGGTCGCCAACCTGTCGATCGCGATCTACCGGTAACTCGCGAGGACAATTGCGGTAGCTCAGGGCTATAAGCAATCCTCAGACGTCGAACTCATAATCTTTATAAACGAAAATATCGAAACTATAATACTGTTATGGATTACGGCCTGATCAGCGTATCGTAGGTGCCGAAGATCAGCCGCTGGCGTCACTACGCTAGAATACGCAAAATCGACGAAAAAATTGTAGCGAGTAGCGACCAATCGATCATTCAGGAAGGATCTCGCCTGCTTTTAACTGGAGATATAGATAGACCTGTGCGACGACGCCGCATTCGGTGTTCAGTTACGTTACAATTACAATTACAAGTGTGGCACGCAGTAGTTAAAAGTTAAGATATACCATTTCCATTCTGAGTAACAAAAACAATACCTTTTCACAGAAATTAAAAGCAAGAGTGTGTATTTGTTGTGTAACGCTTCTACATCCGTTGCTAAAAAGGGGAATATTGAAAGGCACCATAAAACGGTTCATTCGACTTTTGAAAAATCATATCCTTTACATTCTACCACTAGAAAGAAAACGTTCAGACAATTGAAAATCAGTTAATTGCACAACAATCAATATTTTTAAAAGTATTTGACAAAAATAAGGCTGCAATTGAAGCTTCCTATTGCGTGTCGCAGATAATTGTACAAAATAAGAAGCCTTATAAAGAAGGAGAATGCATAATAAAACATGTATTTTTAGAAGCTGTTGATTCATTATTCGCCAATTTTAAAAATTAAAACGAGATGTCTACCATAAAAACAATGCAACTTTCTGCCAGTGCAAATACAGTGATGAGACGAGTAGAAGTAATAAGTAGTGATGTTTTTTTATAGTTAACACGTGACTTAGTTACTTTTGTAACTGTAGTTATTTTTCTCTACAACTTGATGAAAATGAAAAGATTTGGTTGATACCGCCCAGATGGCTGGGCTGGGATCGTCAGAATAATTTTTAGTGATTTTATGATTAAAAAGAACTTTTGAAGATTATTCTACTAAAAGGGCATACTACAGGACAGGACCTGTTTTCTCTTTTGAAAAATGTTATTTCGTCTAAGAAAATTCCAATGTTTAAAATGTTAGGTTTGACAACAGATGGAGCTCCACCTATGGTGGGTTCCGAAAAGAGTCATGTGGCATTATGTCGAAAGGATGATACTTTTCCGCAATTCCTATCTTATCACTGCATTATCTACCAACAAGCATTATGAGGGAAGTTTTGATAAATGACGTTATGATAATGGTAGTAAAAATTGTGAACAAGGTTAGAGCTCAGACATGAGACAAAAGATTATTTTAAGAACTGACCGATGAAATGGACTGCCAATACGGGAATTAACTTCTTCACTCTGAACTCCGATAGTTGAGTAGACGAAAAGTGCTCAAATGTTTTAATGATATCCTACTTGCTCTAGTTGAATTTTTTAAACAACGCGATAAACCCATTCCTGAACTGAAAAACTCAACCTGGCTTGAAGATTTTGGATTTCTGGTTAAATAACTGCCATTCAAAACTAAACCACGCAGCGACTTAACAGTCTGACAATATTATTGTGAAAGGTCATATTTATGAAAAATATCATTTTTTAAATACTAGCAGCGCCATCTCTGGCCTAGGCCAGGTACTAATCACACACTCATAGTATTTTTACATTACATGAACAGTTTAATTTAAGATTGAATGATTAAAATTCAGTTTGAAATATCTCGATGCATTTTTTGTTAACCATGTTTGTATTATCAGGTGATAACCAAATCTTAATTTATGTACGTTTTATAAACACTACTCCTAAATTAAGCTTTCTTTTAAAAAATTATTTCAATTAAGGGTATTATTCCCTAGTATTATTTAGCAATATTTTAAATCTATTTACTAACATCACTATTTCATCAAATTGCCAATAATGAACTATTGAAATTTGCATATGTCAGAACATAATTTAAACAATATTGAACGCACAATTTGTTTATTATGCAGTTTGATGTGCGGGTGTGTTCTATTTATTAGATTAAAACTATGGAATTACCCGGAAGTATCAGCCGGGATCCTCTGGAGATTGGAATACTCAGAGTCAACGTAATGCATTTTGCATAATTAAAAATGCACTGGTGCATAAAATTATGAAGTTATCTATTTCAGATGTTCTTTTTCGCATAAATAATTTGCCCATTGAGGAGATTAATTTCTAAATAGTTGAAATGCCATTAAAAAAATTGAATTACACATTTTTATATCGAAAACTTTGGTTTGAAAATGTCTCAGTGAGAGTGTTCACCAATGCTAACTTATTTACAGTTATTGTACAATACATTTGTGGAATCCTTATCTAATAAAGCATAGAAAAATTATTATTAATAAGAGAATTATCATTCTTAATTACGATGGTTGCTATTTATGTATCCGGAATAATAAATTATAACAAATATTTGTTATTGAAAATAGATTTATTGTTTTTCAAGATATACTCCGCGATGATCGATACACTTTTGCATGGGTTTGAATTAATTTTCAGAGCACTTTTTCCTTTCCGATTGAGGTATTTCCAAAACACGCATTCTTCGCTGACGGGAACAAAAAGAAATTATTGGGTGCTAAATCAGAACTGTACGGCAGATGACCCATCAATTCGATGTTTTAGCCGGTCAAATATTAAGTTGTTCGGTCCGATGTGTGAGAGCTCGCGTTGTTATTGTGAAGAATGCGTCGCTGATTGTTTTTTCATATATCTTCAAAGACTTCTGCCAAACAAATGGTTGTGAATCATTCAGAACTGACCGTTGTACGATTCTCTTGTGACATTGTAGCCACATGCCCATTAATTCCAAAAAAAAAACAGGCGACCCTTTGCTTTGAAGAGATTCTTACACCGGCAACTTTTTTTGGGTTTGGCTCATTTTTAAAGACCGATACAGTTGACTGCTGTTTACTTTCTGTGTAGTGTGTAGATAGTATACATGGCTTTTGATGCACCACGATTGTATTTGTTGAGCATTTCTTAGCACCAATCGCCACGAACATTTTTTTCACAAATCTTTTTCACTGCTAAATGTTCATGTAAATCTTGTGCATGCTTGTCATATTAATACCTAGAGATGCCTCAATCTCAAGGTATGTCACATTTTAGCAGTTTTAGCAGTTCGCGCACAGTATCGATGTTTTTTGGCACAACAACCAATTTTTGGACAACCTTCTTTAAAATCGTCTATGAGCGAACGACGGCCACGGTTGAATTCATTAAACCAGTGATATACAGTGATTTTAGATGGTGCCTCATCTCCAAAATCGAAGCCAGTTGATCGATGCACCGTTGTTGAGATCTACGTCGAAAGTCGTCATTATAGCATGAAAATTCTCACGACTTAATTACATTTTTTGATTGAGATGAAATTTTTAAGTCACTAAACAACACAAATAGCGTTCGTATGACAAAACGTTCTGAGTATGTAGACAGTCAACATTGTCAAACTTTACGATGCATATGTCAGATGACGCCTAACAACTCCATTGTTGCCATTTCCGGATACATAAATAGCAATCCTCGTATCATCAAATTCTGTTAGAAGTGTCAAAATGCCACGAGTTCGTGTACCACATCGTTTTAAGACATTATCCGAATTTGAAAAGGGACGAACTATTGATATGAAAGAATCAGTGTTAAGTTTTTGTGAAAAAACAAGACGACTTGGCATTGCCCCTTCTGCCTTTATGAGGCCAAAGATAAGATAAAACAAAGATAAGAGGATCAGACAGTGGCGGATTTACCAGCAGGCTGAGTAGACTGGAACCTAGGGGGCAGATTTTAGGGGTGGTAAACTTGGAATCAATTTTTTTTGTCTTACGGAAATTAAACAGATTCATATTTATATACCTAAATATTATTAGGTCCACACAAATAATTCAACATGTAATATGTTTCACCACTTAGATACATTTTTCTACAATTTGCGTAGCCGCATTTTGTTGCGGTGGAGAATGAAATGACATGATCGTTCGCTAAGTGTGTCTGGCCAAATTGAATGCATGAGCGCGGCACGGAAAGAGCGGGCCCGAGGAGCCGAAGCGGGATCGTGCTGTTGTAGGCATACGCCGCGTGGTGTATAGTGTTGTAGGCATACGCCGCTGTATCCAACAGACAAGTGACCTGTCCTATTACAGGGTAACACAATTTAACAAAGCTTAACTTAACCTACAGAACATAGCAAGTACTTATCACTTAAATCTAAAAACTAAACCATTTAATTCCTAAATAATTGCAAGACACAGTATGCAGGTCATAATACAAATAGTGAAGTGAACATACTTTGAGAGCACAGGAAAAAAAAAGAGAAGAACAACACAATTATCAATCACTAAGTATCGCGCAATATCGCCCTAACCCTTGTCTTAAAACTAAGTAAACTGTCAGAAAAAAGATCCAATACTGGATCAGACAAGCTCAAATTGTTATAAGTTCGGACACATCTAATTAAAGGAGAGTTACTATAATAATTTGACATATAATGAGAACTCTAAATATTAACCTATTGCGCAGTGAATAAGGGGAAGAATTGAGAAATATCATACTGTTACAACAATGAGCGTGAATTAGATTGTTCATTATTTTGTAAATAAAAACAACATCGTACAACCGTCTTCGATCTTCCAACGACTCCATGCTATAAAATTTTAAGTTTTGGTTATACCTGAAATAATGTCTATTTTTATTAAATCTATAGTTAATGCAATTCAGGAACTTCCTTTGAATGCCCTCTATCTCCATGGAATATTTATCATACAAGGGATTCCAAACAGCACATGAATATTCGAGAATCGGTCTGACCAAACTATTGCGTAGGAAGATCAGAGAAGACATATTTTAGAAGTCCCTGGTAGTGCGCGTTAGGAAACCCAACGACCTTTTGGCACAATTGGTTATCGAAGCGATATATCACACCCAGATCTTTGATCGTATCCACCCTTCCCAACACCGCCCCATCCACTTGCAATATTACATTGAAATTGAAAGGAGATGTACTCCTTGAAAAAATAATAAATTTACATTTGCTGGTATTCAATGTTAGATTATGGTGGCAGCAGTAATTGGCCAGTCTAGAAAGGTCATTCTGTATTGAATCAGCGTCAGAAGGCCGCATCACAGTACCAAATATTTTAAGATCATCGGCGTATAGAGAGTAATCGCAGTAAGAGAGGCAGCTACCGACATCATTCAAGAATATATTAAAAAGAAGCGGTCCCAAGTGAGACCCTTGAGGTACTCCTGAAGATATAGGCCGATAGCCTGACTTCGATCCATTGACGGCCACATACTGCTTTCTATCAATTTTAGGAGATTGCCGTGTATTCCAAAGTTCATCAATTTCGTGATAAGCCTAGGATGGTGGACCCTATCAAAAGCCTTTAAGAAATCAATATAGACTGCACAAGTACTTAGACCATTTTCCATATTATGTAATGCCTTTTGTACGAAAGGCACCAAGCTAGTCAATACGGACCTACCCCTGCAGAAACCATTCTGAGCAGGATCAATTGATGGATTAACTTTAAACAGTAATTCTTGCAAAATGACATATTCAAATATTTTACCGAAATGATTTAGCAGGGAGATAGGACGGTAGTTTTGAATGTTGGCTCTATCACCAGATTTATATATTGGTATAATTTGCGCAATTTTCCAACTTGATGGGAAGATCCCCTTTGAGATAGACTAATTATATGTTATATGTAGCGGTATAGACAAAGCCGGACAAGACTTAAGAAACAGAGAAGGGAGCCCATCAGGACCTGGTCCTTTTCTTTCGTCGAGGTAGTTTATAGCGTTTAAAATACTGGACTCAGTAACTAAAAGGATATTAAATGCATTATTAGAGACAGTCTTCTCTACTCTTACAGGCGAATTAGAAGATACAAATACACCACTAAAGTAGTCAGAAAACATTTCACAAATGTCATCACCATCGTTATACCATCGTGATATAGTCATCACCATCGAGATATCGTTGTTTAAGAACACAGTTTTCGGGAAAGAATTTTTGTATTTTTTATTATTTACAAACGACCAGAATTTTTTTACGTCTTTTGAAATGTTATTCTCAGTAACCTCAATATATTTTTGGTAATGGCTTTTAATGAGTGTTTTAGATCTACGTCTCAAATCGCTAAATAATTGATAATCGGAGTCATTACAAAATTTCTTCCATTTACTGTGCATTTTACCCTTGCCACGCAAACAGTTAATTGTTTGTTAGAAAACCAAACCGGATATTGAGATTTTTTTTGTTTTACGAGGGATATACTTGTTTATAAGGTCATCTAAGTAGTTATAAAGGTAGGATACATTACCGTCAACGTCTGATTTTTAAAACCTGGCTCCATTGGCAGTCCCCCAATTCAGCGTTTATAGAAGCATAGTCAGCCCGGTCAAACAGAACTCGAGTATAGTTCTGAGAGGATCTAGATCGCACAATACTTAGATCTAAAGTAATATCAAGAGCCCTGTGATGGTCCCCAAGGGAACTTCACACCCTTTGATTGTCATTGACAATGAATGTGACATAATTAGATCTAAAACCCTACCATTTACATTAAGAATATTATTAAACTGTTTTAAATTACTAGAGTAGAAGTCAAGAACACCTAAACTCACTGGGTCCGTCGCGCTGCCTGGTAGTAGAGTCAAGTCACTGGAAGCTTGCGTCCATCCGAGATGAGGCAAATTAAAGTCACCGACCACAAGTATATCACTTTTGTGATATTTCTCCAATACTCCTTCCAATTTGGTAAAGAATGCTGTATAATTATTTAAATAGGCATACGGTGGAATATAAACAGTACATATCAAGAGCCTCCTCTCTCCCCTCAAAGCGATAGAGATTCATAAGTCCTCCACAATATTATCGTTGCCGCACATATATGTTAAGGTGCTACCTTTGAATGATTCACGAATTCCCAACAAGACTCCACCACCGCCCCGCTTGCCCGTCGTTATGGGATTTCTGTCCAATCGAAAGACCGAATATCCCTGAGGAAATAACTCACTGTCCGAAATTTCTAGTTTTAACTACGTTTCTGTTATGCAATTAATATCATAATCGGCGTCACAAATTGCTTGGAAGAAGTCAAGGCATTTTGTTTTTAGGCCTCTGGTATTCTGATAGAAGATAGACACAGCGTGATCAGCCATTGCAGTAAGACAATCTCAAACCGTTTTACAGTTTTATACTTAATGAGACGAGTTAGAGATGAAGATTGTTAAGGTCGATTTCGGGTAGGATGCGCAGTGGATGAGAGTTCTCCTATTTCTTGACAAATATCTTGGAGTCCTTCACCCAGCAATACTTGAATTGGAGATCCCTACAGCGTTCCTGAGACTTAGCAAAGATTGACTTGTAGTACGGTCACAGGTTTATATATATTCTGGTATTTGCGTCAAATCCCAATTTCTCCGATGCAATATTAGAATTGTTCAAAGCTTTGGCAGCTTTGAGTAGTTGGTTTCTCTTTTCTAGGGATACAAATTTTACCACAATATTTTTAGGTAAAGGTCTTCCAGTGTCTTTGTGCGGAAAACGCATTACTCTATGACAGGTTACTACATCAGTTTTATCAATCTCTACATTTAGGGCGTCAGCAATTTTTATTACCAAGTCCTGGACGTTTTCCCCGCGCCCCTCCGGGACACAGTAAACCAGTTATTGTTATTTTCCCGTGTCTGCTGCTCCGCAGACTCCACCTTGGCTTGCAAGTCGGCGCACTTCTTCCTAACAGCTACCAGCTCACTCTGAATATTATCAAACCCTCTCGATACCTTCTTAAAATGCTCCATCTGCTTGTTGAAATCATCTATCTTATCAAGATAGATATTGAGATATCTATCTCAATATATATCTATATATTGAGATATATATATATATATATATATATATATATATATATATATATTTTCTAGTTGTGTACTGTAATTTTTTTAAAGTGTTTCGTGGATTGTATAAAAAATTTCATAACATAACATCACCGGTGCGTACAAACTTACAGTAGGTAAGTATTAAGTAATCATAATGTATTACAATAAATCATCCATAATGAATCAGTAAGACGTAATTTAAGTTGATAAATAGTTGTTTCGGAAGATATGCAAAGAAAATTCGGTTTTTTTGTTATATCATACTTAAATAAATGTCTTGTACTGACGTTACGTATATAAATTATTCAATGTCTGGAATCTGAACAAAGGATAGATTAGGTTTAGGTAATTACGTACAAGAAATAAAACTCCCAATGTAATCTTTTTTATTTCATTTCTCGTATACAAAATTGTAAGAATGTGTAATGGGAAAAAGCGACTTAGTGGAGCTGAGTATAAAAAGAAGGCTAAAATAAAAAAAGGAGAACAAGAACAGGTTATCCGTAAAACGATAAAAATTTACAGTTTTTTAAGTGGGAGTGGTTGAGTGTTGTAAGTACAACATGCACTGATACAATACAATCTGGAAAAGACGAAACGGATTTGAACTCTGCGGCCCAACAACAGACATCTGTTGAACAATCTACTTTTGAAAAAATGGATATTTATGTTTTTGACAAAGAGGCGGTAGAGTAATCATCAATAAGTTTAACAATCGAAGATGCATCTCAGAATCAGACTTTAAGTAATGACCAAGTGCAAACAACAGTAAATCTAAACAAAGATCCAGCTTTATGGGAAATCAACGATATCTTAAGGGAGATTATCGCAAGATACGACTTCGATCAAAACAAGTCTTGTGACTTCTCTAAAAGTGAAGAAATATATGCTGCTCAGCATTGTTTCTTGCCAGTGAGTATCTTTCAAAAAAAAATGAAAAATAATGAAGTGAATGATCAAAATTGGTTGGTTTATTCTGAAAGTAAAAGATCTGTATATTGCGGGCCCTGTTTGGCATTCGGTCCAATTGAGAATAAGACTCAGTTTGAGAATGAAGGATTTAATGACTGGAAAAATGCAGAACACCGAGTAGCTCAGCATGAAAACTTTGCGCGTCATAAATCTAGTGTCCTTAGTTTGAAAGTTAGAAGTGAGAGTGATGGCCGACTCGACAATTTACTGCATGTCCAGATGGATGAAGAAATTACTTATTGGAGAAACGTTCTGAAGAGGGTTGTTGCCGTAGTGAAGCGACTGTGTTCAAGAGGCCTCGATTTCATAGGAAAAAATTAAAAGTTCGGTGATCCGCATAACGGAAATTATTGTATGATTTTGGAACTGTTAGTTAAATTCGATCCTTTTTTAGCCAGTCATATTAAACGATTTGGGAATCAAGGATCTGGAAGAACCAGTTACTTATCAAAGACCATTTGATATGAGTTTATTCTCTTGATGGGTCATAAAGTCTTAAAACATATTGGAGACGAGATAAGTAAGGCGAAATATTTTTCCTTAATTATCGATTCGACACCAGATATAGCACATGTGGACCAACTTACCGTCATCATTAGATACGTTTGGGAAACAAGCAAACCGTGTGAAAAATTTCTCAAGTTTTTGCCCTCAGTGGGATATAAAGCTGATGAAATGTTTTCTGCCATTACTTTGGAACTCAAAACACTGGGCATAAATATTGAAGACTGTCGTGGACAATCATGTGCACGCACCTTTCACTTTTGTGGCTCATTGCTCTGCCCAGTCTTTAAATTTAGTGCCAACTGCGGCTGCTGACTCTTATACAGAAGCTTGCCACTTCTTTATATTGCTTCAAGACATCTACGTTTATTTTGTTAGTTCGACACAACGCTGGCAAAAATTAATGACTAAAATCGGGAAAGGGAAAACGCATGTAGACAAAGAGCATGTAGAAGTTTGAGGGATTCTTGGCACGAAGTCCTTAAAACTTTGGAATCAATCAAGGATGATTGTACCGAAAAGCCTGTAACGCGAAACGAAACGACGGGAATACTTTTGAATTTAGAAAAACTGGAAACGGCGGTAATGGTTGTTGTGTGGAATATTGTTTTGGAAAAATAAATAAAGTGAATGTTCAAATTCAAGCTTCTACCGTAGATTTGGTCACTGTTGCCGATATTTATGAATCTCTTTGAAAATTTTTCGTAGCTGAACGAGAAAATTTTAAGTATTTCGAAAAAAAGGCGAATTAAGTGTGTCGAAGCAGTATACAAAAGACACGGGAAAAAGACTACCGAAAAGAAAAAAAAAACATGATGAAACACCCGATGAAGAAATAAGAATGACTGCGAGTGATACTTTCAGGGTTAACACATTTATCGTGCTCATTGATAGATTCGTATCCGAATTAGAAAAACGGCATGAGGCCTACAACAGATTCAATGGAAAGTTTTCATTTTTTGACCAAAATGAGTGAATTGTCATCATCAACCATTACGGAAGAAGCACTTTTTTTGGAAGAAAGGTATCCTAATGATTTAGAGACTTAGTTGCAACTTAGTTGCATACATTTTCAATGCCACCTATATTCTGAAAGAATTTTGGTAAAACCAGATTCTAGATCATTGAAAAGTCTATCTTCATTCCTGCAAAAACAGAATTTGCGTTTTTTGTGCGAGAAAACGTTTATCTAAACTTTGATATAGCAGTTCGCATGGCTCTATGTACACCAGCGACAGATTGTTCGGGTGAGAGAAGCTTTTCTTGCTTAAAACGGGTGAAAAATTATCTAAGATCTACCTTAAGCCAAGAAAAGCTAAACAGCTTAGCTCTTTTGTGCATAGAGTCAGAACTAATGAATAATATTTCATACCACGATATAATTGATGATTTTGCGAATAGAAAATTGCTTAAAAAGGTATTGTAAAAGTTTCATAACTTAATTAATTGAATTTCATCGTCATCATCAGCCGGATTGTTGCCAGATAATTGAATATTTTGTTTTTAAACTGTAAGTAAGCGCAATAAAAATTATTTAATTACGGTTACCAAATGTATATTATTGTGTAAGTAGTATTAAGGCATACCTTGCCTCACCTTATTAGTAGTACATGATTGAGCTTTTATTAGCTCAGAAATATACCCTAAAACTATTTCTTGTGCAATCTTAACTAAATCGTTGGGTTGTAAAAATAATCTAGCAACTGACACATCGATCCCCTAGTTCACAATCATACTAACTCCGGGAAAAAGGTGGTCTAATTAGGACGATAGTGAACAAATCATAAAGTTACAATTTCATTGACAAAAAATTGTAATTAATATGATTATGAACTAGGGTATAGAATTGTAGAGGTCGGTAGGGACGGCAAAATTTGAATAGCCTACAGGCGGCAAATGTGTAAATCCGCCACTGGAATCAGAGTTATGCAAAAGTACAAGATCATGCTCTAGTTACAAGTCGGTCTTCTTCGAAGATGACTATTAATCAATATTTAATTGCGATGAGTATGCATTCCTATTGGGTGCTTCCTCTTACAGCGTACCAGAGAACGAGTGTACTAGAATAGGGCCGAGCTAGAATTTAATGGAACCTGAAATCGAAATCTTTTTTTGCTCGGTAATGTATCTAAATTTTGTTTAAATAGTCAAGATGGTCGTAGAAGAGAGAAGCATTTTCGAAGTGCAGACAAAATTTAACTTTCGCATTAGATCCATATAGAAGTATCACTCCCGGTAGAGCTATATACTTGGCAAACCGGTCATCCCTAGTAACCATCAGGGAGAATTTAAACCAATTTGTAATACAAGGGAAATAATGCAGCCGGTAGTTAGACCGTACCGGCAAGCTTATAAAAGTCTTATGTTTCAACGAAAAAACATCAGACCGCATAAAGCTTGTTAAATAGATAGAACAATATTAATAATTTATCTTATATGAAACATATGGAATAACAATGGTCGAAAACTCGTATGCCACGACCACCAGCAACTTTAAACGAACTTACCGCGTGTACCGCATATCGGGAATCCGTTGCCACACAAGTTGACATAGATCATTTAATTCAATCCACGTCTCGCAGAATTATATATTGTATTACTTACAAGATGTGAAATGAAGGTTTTTAGTTGGTTTAAGGCATTCTCAGAAGACCATATGGAAAATGTGATGATGTGAAATAATTGAATTTGACTCACACGACCGTTCATCAGATTTTGTCTAATGAATTGGGGAAGAAGAAAATCTGCGCGATAATGATTTCGAAAAACCTTTCGCAAAACTAAAAGAACAACACGAGGAAACCATGTTATGACTTTTTGGGACGTTGATTGAAAATTAACTTTCCTGAAACGTGCAATTACTGGTGTTGAGTTGACAGCTCTCTTGCTCAAAATCAGAACACACTAGAAAAATCGAGTTCCGAAAATATTTACTACGGACCACCAAGTGATTCTAGGGAATTCAAACTTGTACCTGAATGCGCATCGGATATTGACCCATCTCCCCTCCATAGCGGAAAGCAACAAAGTGTCCAGATCGAACGTTACGCAACTAGTCTCATTATATCATGTATTATTCATCTTCTGTAATTCAATAAAATATATTTCTCATATTGTGGCATTATGTGCTGTTCTCAATATTATCTATTGTTCTATTAGTTGACTTAATATTAATTTTTGAAACCAAAAATTATTCATTATTAAATTTCCAAGTTATTTCAATGTTTTTAGAATCGGCGCATTTAGGAATTTTTGATGATATCCGGTTGCCCTGAAAGTTCGTACGGATTTTCCATCACTTGCTTATTTAACGCTTACAATCATTGGATTAGTAATGGTTATTTACACATAATTAATTCCTGTGATATTTACAATGTTTTCGTTTAGATTCAGTTTGATTTTCCTTCACTTCGTAAATTGACTCAGACTGAAAATATCGATATTCTTGCATTTATGTCCCATTATGCTTTTTTTATTTTAAAAAAGGCAAAAACACTGTTCATCAAAAAATATGATTTGGCCGTTTACGAACAGAGTTCTGTTGGAGAAACCACGGTGCCACGTTTGGTCGGTACTGGGGCGGAGATTTTGACCTGAAACACCAGTATTGCTCTAGCCGTCCCTCAAGCGCTGATGTCGAGGAAATAAAAGCTATAATAGTCGAAGATCCACGCACCACAGTCTATGAGATAGTAGATACGTTAAATATTGGCCAATCAACCGTTTTTGACTATTTGAAAATGATAGTTACGTCTGCCGATATGATCTGTGGGTCCCTCATAAATTTAGTGAGCTAAATTTGCTGTACCGAAATTCTTGGTGCGATCTTTTGCTGACAAAAATTCTGTGGCTCCATTTCTGAAGCGGATAGTAACTAGTAATGAAAAGGATATTGTGTACAACAACGTGTAACGAAAAAAGTCATGGAGGTTATGAAGGTCAGCGGTTTTATATCGAAATACGACCTTCATCCGAAGAAAATTTTTCTTTGCATTTGGTTGTATTGAAAGAGACCCATACACTCTTAACACCGACCTCTACTGTGAATAATTAGATCGACAGAAGACAATAATTGAAGGAAAGCGGCCAGAATTAACAAAAGGAGTCATTATCCATCAACACGATGCACAACCACACGTTTAATTCAGAATTCAGCAAGAACTATTGAACTTCAATTGGGATGTTTTGCCCCATCTACCTTACTCACCCTTGGAGTACCATCTCCATCAGTTCCTCCAAAATTGTTTAAATTGGAAATCTTTTAAAACGGAAGAAGAGGTGAAAAACAACCTGTTGATACGTTTTTGGAAATAAAGACGCTAATTTTTGGCAAAAAGGCATTATGAACCTACCACTACGTTGACCAACAATTGTAAATAATAATGGTACTTACATAATAGATTAAATAAATATTTACATAAACTATTTGCGTTTTCGTTTCTCTTAAAAAAATCCGAAAAACCTGGTACTTCAACAAGGACTAATATTTCGTCCTCTTATGTTTATTGCCATTTTCTAAATTTCTTTACTAACCCTGAAGATCAAATTGCTGCAATTCTGGCACTTTTCGATTTGCGATGCGTAATACATTTATAAGAGATGATACTATTATATATGATATGATGTATCCTACTTAAATTAGCATGCTTATTGAATTACTTAATTATATATTCAACTATTTCAATTAATAACTCCCTTCTAGCTACCATATATTTAAATACGCTGCGAGAGACTAACTTCAATATGGAGCATCTGTATAGGTAGGTTTTCTATAATGTTGATGTTTTCCCAAGGACAGATTTTCTTCACACCTCAATTTTTTACAATCGCAGCTTACGCTATAGAACATACTACGAATTTCTAAAACCACATAGTGCTCATAATAATTCCAACACTAAAATAATGCATAGGTATCAAAACAACGCGTTTCCCTTCTTAATAAACGCGCACGGGCTAATACTAAATAAATTAATTGACTCTAATCTAGAGAGTTAAAACTCGCACTGAAGACGCATCTGATGTTCGTTTACATTCCCTCCTAAGGAGAAGCCAACAGTATTACCAGATCGAACGCCACCAGTTTAATTACTTTAAAGAAATTTAAAAACGGTATCCCTTTTTTAAATTTCTCAACGCCATCCCAGTTTTAATAATGATCAATATTAAACGAACACAAATATCTATGCTTTCAAAAAAATTAAAGCTATAGTCTTCTGGTTAAAAGGCAGATTATCTAATCATTGCAGAATTGGCAAAGATATAAAACTTTTTATTTAGTACTATATGTACTTCATAGTTGATGGAAATTCATTTTAAAAAAGTAAGACATGTCAAATTTACACTATATTCGAAGGTTGTATGACAATTGTTTCGGTATACAGTATGCTCTTCAGACCCGAAAATAGAGCGTTAAAAATTTTAGTCAAATTTTATAATTTACAATAATTACTACCTTAAAAGCAAATCACAATCTTATAGCACTAGAAATGGTAATGTTTGGGAATCCTTTTTTTCAAAATACGTTTAATAAGGTTTTAATTTTGTAAGTACTCTCAGCGATCTAGTTTTTTAGATTTATTTAATATGCGTTTCGGTTAATAACGCAAAACCGCAAATTTTTGCAAAATTTTAGCGTTTATTTCCATAACAAAATAAATTACCTTATGGTTAGCTTTTACTTTTTACCATCTTTCATTTAATGAATTGATTCCGCGCCAAAACAACTTTTGGTTTTTTGAGGCTAATTATTCATCAAGCCCAATTTTTACTTTTTCGTAAGAATGTAACAGTTGTTCTGAAAGGCCGTGCTGCACCGATCGAAATAAGTGGTAGTCCTAAGTCTGGTGAATATGGTGGGTAGGGTAGAACGTCCCATTTAACGTTTCCCAAATGGATTTTTACACATTTTGCAACGTGGGGTCGAGTATTGTCATGTTGAAAAATTACTTTATCGGTCTTTATTCTGGTAATTTTTCCTTCAATGTTCGATTAAATTTTATCAATTATTGTCGGTGTCGGTTGCCAGTAATCGTTTCACCACGTTTCAGCATTTCGTAAGTTCCTTCTTTTCATATGTATTCACTTTTATGTATGTCACTTTTCATCGCCAACATCGCCATCGAGAACTCGATGCAAAAAATATTTTCTTTTCTGTCTGGCAAGCAAAATTTCACAAGTGATTTTTCGCCTTTCAATGTCTGTTTCCTTCATGCTGGATTCCTTTCCCGGATGCTCCTTGTCTTTTATTTCAAAATTTCCACTTTTAAAGCGTTCAAACCATCGTTCACAAGTTTTTTGGGTTAGAGCTTGATTATTAACTGGTTATTATTATTATTGGTTGGTATAGTAGTACTATTATTAGTTGGTTATTAAACTTCCCCGCAAAACGCATTTTTCTTGTATATAATTCGACATATTCAAAACTATGAAAAACTAGGTTTTTTGCACAATGACAATTAATAATAAACCATAGACGCCGTTAGTCTATACCAATAAATGTATAACGCCATCTCTTAGCAAAATCGACGTAATTAACCGAAACGACGATTACATTATGTAGAATTATAAAAATAGCATCAAAAGTATGATTTTCTGAAATAAAAGGCTTAGCATAATTCGGAATTATTGTGTTCTTTAATATAACTGATTTTATGTTCGTTAAACCTAATAGAAAAAGACCTACCTGTAATAAACGATACATTTAAATATCCTCCCGATTTATGACGTTTATTAGTATGACTTTTATTATTTTTAAAGATATCCTAAATTATTATTAGTTTTTATTATTATTAATTTTTATATTGTTTGTCTTTGATAACTGTTTTGAAACTAATTTAGTTACTTTTCCTGAATATGTAAGTGTTTGTACTCGTTATTTTAATTATTGAGGGGATATGTTAGATTAAAAGTTTTAATATAGTATTTTGACATATTTTCATTTATTCTATGCTATAAATATCAAAAAGGTTAATAATCTTTATATCCCTAGGAAAGCATATTTCGAAAATAAATTCTTCCATAGTATTTGCTAGACTATATTACAAAAATATCGCTGACCTTAATCTTTGAAAGGGTTATGGTGCTCCGTTTTATGTAAATATATACGAATTTTCTGCTAATAAATAATAATAAAAAATGTTATGTTAACTGTAACTGTCAAGAACATAAGAAACTCGGTTTCAACTCGGATATGTTCTTTAATCTAAATTTAGATATATGTAATAGAAATGAAGCTGGGTATTAAGAAACTAAATAAATAAGTTCGTTTGATTTATTTTCTACTATGTTTATTTCAATTCGTTCTTGTTTCTCCATGCGTTATTGCGCAACGCTATCGCAGACTTGAACGCGTAGATTACGTATAACCTCTCTGAAACTCTACGATCAGCTAGAATCAGCTTTGTGTAGTTGTAAAAGAAAAGAAAATAACCCTAACCGGAGTTATATCATTTTGACATATGGTGGCATATGACTGAGTTTGCTAAGGCTCATGCGAGGCTTCAGCACCCTCAAGAACACAACGCTTATCTTTCTGTGCAATTAACATGTAATTTGATAGTAGATTTTTTAGATGTGATGGCATGTGGTTGGGTTTGCCAAGGTTTATGAGAGGCTTCAGCACCCTCAAGAACACAACACTTATCTTTCTTTGCAATTAACGTGTGATTTGATAGTACATTTTATCAGATCAACCTGTAGTCACGTAGAAACCAAATATCCGTTCTTCCACTGCTACACAAAGTAATTTTCTATATTCCATTCAGTGGTTTCACTCAATTATTCTTACGAATGTCGTCTATAAAAACAATCCCAATCAGGGCGAGTCATCTAGTAAGATGTAACAAAAGTACTTGCGTTGTTTCCTTTGTTTATAAATTCGCCTCTCAAAGGTTTAATCTTATTTAAACTTTTTGCTTTCATAAATAAACATCACTTCTTCAATATTAAAATTATTCCACTCCGAAATAATTAGTCGACGGTTTTTAACAAGACGTTAAAATTAGTGAAATAAGACATGAAATTAGGGCAATTTTATAACGTTGTATTAAAAAAGATTACAACGCTGGAGGTGCCAGATCAATCCGGACCGCTCAGCTCTGGTTCAAAAAGTTCCGAGAGGGAGATATGAGTTATGAAGATTGGGAAAGATCAGATCATATACAGTCTATAGATGGCGGCGATTTAAGATATGGCTCCATATTCTAGAACCAGCACTAGGAATCCTTCAGGGGAATTAGGAGGACACACAATCGTTAAGCGCCATTTGCAAGATTAAGAAATGATGCCAAAAAATTACCAGTGAATAACTAAATACCTCAAAAATGCAAATAATATTGTTGTATATTCTCAAATGTGAGGCGTCACTTAACAAAGAGCCTGCGAAAGTGTATTGAGGTAAACGGTGGACACTTTCAACACCTATGGAAGTAAATTAAAAAAAAAACGTTATTTTAAATAAAGTCCGTTGTATTTTTGACATCTTAGTGTTTTTTTCCTTCGTATTCAAGGCACACTTTTTGAATTGCGTATTTTTCAACCGTCTACAAGATGTGCAATGGAGATATTCGAACACGAATATCTTGCTAATGACGTGAGATATCGATATTGACCAAGAGTACGTTTTTTACGTGGGAATTATGACTCTTCTCTATTTTGAAATCGAAATGTTCCCAGCTTTATAGGGTAAAAAAATATGAGCGAGTTAATTTCTCACAAAGTAGGTAGCAAGCGCCCTCTAGAAACTAGGCTCAAACTAGTACCAAATTTGGATTTGTCACCTTTGAAAACCCAACTACCACGATTTTGAACCTGATGTGTTGAACCATTTTTAAATTATCCCAATTTTTCGAAAATTTAGTTTTATTTTAAACACACTGTATCTTTTTACTAACATTTGCCTACATATTTATTGACTAAATCCTCTTATTTTGATCTCTACTATCACCAGTTGCCCTATGGCGGATAAGTTATGGGACACCTTGTATATTAGTCAAGACTGCTATATAGAGGGTGAAGGAATCTTGAGATATTACTTCAGAGGAGTCAAGGGCCCGAACTTTTTCAACATAAATTTAGTAATCTGATTGAAAATTTAATCATGTCCTGATTATACTAACATGGTTAGCGAAATACATGTCGAGGAGTTTAACAAAATTGTTTGATGTTTAGTGTGAAATTTCTTGGAATTTAGTCATAAGAATATTATTTAGATTTTTCAAACATGGATAATGGGTGATGCATTTTTTGTTTCCCTGTATATTTTGTAAAAAACAATCCTATCAGCTCCATATTCAAAGATTATATACTTATATAAACCTTATAAATCTAATTTTATTTTCTACATTTTTCTACCTTTTGCCAAAATGTATGGTTTATACAATTTAACTACTTTACTATTAAAAAAAACAAACAAAAGCTAATTTTGTTTTAAAATAAGTAAAGTAAGAGTAAAGAGTAAGAGTTAATTAAAATTTGTAAATAACTATTACATTATCTAGAATCTTTTTTTTTTTATTTAATAAATGTTAATCTACAGAATGACAACATAAATGATTTAAATAGGCCCCATCACAGAATTATTAACATTTATACAAAGAAGAATATTGATTCGGAAGATATGTAAATAAACCTTTTGATTAAATCTAGGATGCCATTTTATAGATTAAAGTTCATACCAATTAAAATTCCTGCTGCCTCAAAGTAAAACTTACCACTTAAAAATCACTCTTTTAATACGCCATCGGGAGTCGCGCCTCCGACTTTTGACGATCACATTCGCGTTGTACTCCGCGCAAAATGTCATTCGCACACATAACACATAACCCATCAAAGGCACACCAACACCCTTCTCAATCGTTCCACACCGAACACCAAAACGTGAATTGGCCCAGTTAGCCGTATACTAACCAGTTTTCTTAATAGACCTCGGTAATATTCTTAATCTAAGGGCTAAGGTATTTTCATATCAGTCCGATAAGCCGTTACTTCTACGCTATTTTATCGATCGGCCGGGTGGCTTAAAAAGGCGAGCCGCTTTAGCCTAATTTCAGGGCCCCCCATAACAAATTATCGAGTGTGGAACTTTGGCGTCGGTTTGAGATCGTGCCGTTTTTTCGCCGGCCACTTCTCATTCACTGATGATTAATGGGCGAAGAAAAGCCTCATCAGCTGGTTTCAATTTAATAATTAACACTTTAACGTGGTAAATATACTTAATGCACTCGCTCATTTACTTTCTCTTTTACTCTCCCTTCTATGTTTCCTCTCTTTACCTCACTGAGTGGAATTTCAATTTTCTCTGAAATTTATTGACTTTCGGCTGGATAAAGTACGAAAATACTGTTCAAAATAAAAAGTGTGGAGATTGATTTATTTAAATCATCTCTTTAATTATCTGGAAATTTATTTTGATGTTTTAATTTGGTATATTTCTATGAGATTTTAAAAGTATTTGAACGTTTAAATAAAAACGTTCAAACTTTAACACCCTCAGTTTAATGCGAGGCCAAGCTATGTTGGTTGAGCTGTATAGAATAACACTCCCCGGTGATGGGCCAGGATTTAGTCAACGTCTGCGAGCAAGTCTTCAAGCAACACACCACGAAAATATCAGAAAACTCTAACCATGATTTTTCCTTCAAAGAAAGCGAAAACTGTTTCACCGTTTTCGCTTTCTTTGAGATCATTTTAACCTGCTCCACAGAACACTCTGTTAGTTCGAGCTGGTTCCTTGGTTATTTCTATATATCCTTTCTCGTTTGGGTTGTAAATAACTAAATGTTTTTATTTATTTACTAGGATTTTTACATACATTTTTGTATAATTTCTTGCTACGGTGACTCATTCCTATTTATTTTAATTTATATTTCACTACTTATCTTTAGGTAGGTATTAGAAGGTCCCAAATTTAAGAAAAGTTTTTCTTGTAATAATTTGTTGTTATTAAGTAGTTAAAAATTTATTTAATAATTCAATAAATATTAAGGCTTAAATGTATCTAACTGTTGTTCGTTTATTTCCAGTATATATATGGGAATAGGAGTACAAAAGACCTACATCCACTTATTCAGTACTTTTTAAATAAATTAATCTACATTAATGTTTTATTTTTAGATACGGTTACATTAGACAAATATCATCCGCAAACATTTATCAATTTAACGAAAACAAATGGCGGCGGTGGTTCGATTTAAAACCTCGTCATTGGAAAGTTGGTTTTAAGACCCTTTAATTTGATTTTTGTTGCTCTAAGGTAAGGAAGGGTCTTCAAACTTTTGTTATCCAAGGGTCAATAGATATATATATATATATATATATATATATATATATATATATATATATATATATATATATATATATATATATATATATATATATATATATATATATATATATATATATATATATATATATATATCTGTATTTCTTTCTACCAAGTTTATTTCTACTAAGTGTCACAATGCCTAGTCTTATCTTGGACGTAGCAATACAAAGACTATTTTCACGCTGCGATTCCGTTATTGTGGTTCTATTTTTTGATCTGACATGTTTCGTTCGAGAAAACAACTGCTTACCTACATAGGTGCTTCCAAACAGTGACATCATTTTCTGAGCATGAGGTTCACTACTTTTTGTCAATATATTTTGAATAAAAATTAAATAAGCCCAAGTTGTATTTTTCTTTTAATTCACTATTACAATGCAGATCTATGAGTTCCATTTGCAAATATCCTGGAAAATCTTCAACAGATGCACTGAAAGGTCTCGCGAACAAGTTTATTAAAGTTTTATTTTCCCTAAAGTCCTAAAATCTCGCAGTAATTTCTTCCTGTGAATCAATTATTGTGGATATATCTCACTACAATTACAAGTTGATAAGTACAGAAATTGCCTGAAATCTTTTTTCTGAAGCTGCATTTTCCACAAATTGAATTGAAGGATTTTATATTGCCATACAAATTGTTTATAAAGTTCTCCTTGCCTTGTAGCCGCCCATTCAGCTCGTTCAGATGCAAAGTTAGATCAGTCAGGAAGCCAAAATCACTGAGCCATTCTTGTTATCGAACAAGTTTTTCCCTGCCAGTCAGAAACGTTTCAATTGATTCTTTGAGGTCGAACACCCGCTTCGACATTTTTCCTCTACCAAGCTTACGAACATCTGAGAAGTAAACAACATTCCCATACTTTGCATTAATATCGGGCAAGAAATTTTGGAATTCTCGGTGGTTGAGTCCTCGAGACCTCATGAAATTAAATTTACCATATTCATAACAGGATCAAAATTTAATTTTTTGGTACATACATTTTATTGATGTATAATACAATGTTACTGCATTAAATTTAAGTCGGCCTGGATTTTTTTTATTATAGCTGCAAGTCCTTCATTTTTATCAACCATAGCGAGTACCCCATCTGTTATGATGCCTGATAGTTTTGTAAGCACAATATTGTATCGATTTAATACTACACATTTGAAAATGTCTGCTCCCTTCGTAGTTCCTTTCATAGGATAAAAGGCAGCCAGTTCTTCTGTAATTTCAAAATTATCATCGATGCCGGATGAAAATTGCCAACTGGGCTGTATCAGTATCAGTCATCAATCGCGACAGAGTAAAAAACAAATTTAGATGGCCGATTTTAAGGAAATTTTCTGTCATCTGATAACTCTTCAATTTAAACTTGAAGAGATTTACGATTAAACACCAAATCACTTTTTTGAACTTCTTGACGCACATTTCTCTAACCATGTTAGCATCACCAGGAGATGATTAAATCATTTAGTGGCAAATCTCTTCAAGTTTGGTGTTCACACCAAAGGTTCCAATAGAAGAATTGAATTTTTCAATTCTTATAGCAACTGTTGCTAATAGACTAATTTTAGAGAAAAGTTGTTTTTGCGATGGGCATAAAACGTTTGAAGCTGATTTCATGCATTCTTTTATAAATTCGCCTTCACGAAGATCTTGACTTGGAAGAATTTTTTTCCGATACAACATAGCTAACCAAAAAATATTTTGATAAGGACCTTCATTTTCGCAATAACAAAATATGAGTTAACTTTAAAAGGAATTTAAACTGTAGGTATAGCACCGCCATTAATGTGATAAAATAGCATGTCTACACAAGCTTCGCTCTATATATTTGGTCTCTGAAATGTATATTGCTGCAACTGTAGTTGTTTCTTCAAGGCTTCCACTTTATCAACCCGCATTTGATCCTCAATTCCGTCAAATTTGGCAGCGTGCTTTGTCTCATAGTGTCTTTTTAAACTGTATTCTTTTGTAATAGCAACCTCCTCATAACATACTAAACATACGGGCTTTTCTGCAATGTTTACAAATAAATACATGTTTATCCACTTTTCTTGAAAAATTCGCGACTAATCAGCGATTTTGCGTTTTCGATTCATACTTATTATAGCCGCTATATCACCGTCGAAATAATTTCCAAAATAATATAGTTGGCAAAACTGCAAAACTGCCGCGGGAGCTGTTTATATACCCCTGCCGCCCACCTTCCAAAAGCTTCTCAAAGAAGCCTCGAAGTATCCAGCGAAACAGTGAAGTTTTCGCATGACCACTCGCTATTCGCTTAGAGCACGATATCAATAACACGCAAGCCGTTATCGATTATTATTGATTGCCCGTACCACAATAATCTAAATGCGTAACGGCCACTACATGAGTGTAAGCCAGTATTACTGTACCAGTATTACTTAACTCTGCCTAGCCACATGTTCCGACGTGTTATTATATCATCAACCTTGATTCTCCTTCGGATATCATTTTTCACCTATAGGTCGTTGCTAGCAATATATTCGCGTCGAAGACGGTACGTTTCAGATATAGCACGACTTTGCAGTACATGGTTTAATTTATCAAAACCTGCTCGTGATAGTTGCTATGCTTTATCTGAACTGATTGATTTTCTTTTGATAATGCGTTTAAACGCGTTTTCCAAGATCATTTTGTCTGTGCTAATATTTTCCTCAGTCTTAACTTTGATCTTGAAAATGTTCAGTTTTGGAACATTTTTGTCAGTTTTTTGACATTTCTGCTATGGATGATATCATCGGCAAAATGCAAATGGTTTAAGTAGGTCCCATCATTGTTGATGCCGCCTTGGCGCACACCACTATTTATTTTAATGTTGTCGTTTATTTTATCATGAAAGGTCGCATTTTCATAAATATATTTTTAAAAGTTTAAATATGAAGAATGAATTCTAGCTTAGTCCATTGCTTGCAAAAAGACCTAGGTTTCAATGGAACTGAATATCTTATGAATATTTATGAATGCTAGTTGGAATAGTTAACAGAGGAGAAAATTCTTGCCGGATTTCACACTCTTCTCTGTTCAAATGCAGTACGCAATCACCCATCCAAAATTTTCATCAGTGTTATATTTGATTTTGGAAAAGTTCAGTTTTGAAACATTTTTGTCAGTTTCTTGATATATATACCATGGATCATCGGCAAAATGTAAATGGTTTAAATAGATCCCATTAATGTTGATGCCTTTAATCTCCAATGATTTGAAGCTGATCTCTACCGCTGTGGTAAAAAGTTTTGGAGATCTACATAGTGTCTCCTTGGCGCACACCACTATTTATTTTAATTTGGTCGTTTATTTTAACATGAATGGTCGCATATTCATAAATATATTTTAAAAGGTTTGAGTATGAAGATGAATTCTAGCTTAGTTTAATGCTTGTAAGAATACCTGGGTTTCAATGGAACTGAATATCTTATAAAAATTTATGAATGCTAGTTGAAATAGTTAACTGAGGAGAAATTCCTTGCCGGATTTTACACTCTTCCCTGTTCAAGTGCAGTAAGCAATCTTGATTTCTCCTCGGAGGATCACCCATCTAATTACTAATCGTAACAAGCGATGCTGCATTTCAACCTAAAATGAAGACGCTAGAAGATGCTCCCTTTCCAGCCGCTAGTTATACCCGTATTCAGTTATTTTATCTACCAATGTTCGCATTGTCTGCAAAGAGTCGATGATGCTGAACCCTTTGGTAAATAACGTTTGCTCCGTCTGTTGGAGTTATTCAACGATATTTATGAAACAACTAAAGAATTATGAGCCCGGATGGGTTAAAGAATTTTGTAACCAAAACTGTACAAACAACATTAGGTGATGGGGTGGGGTGACATGGGGTGGGTGTTTTAATAAAACATATAAACTTCAATAAGATATTCTACAAAATGCAAAATTACATATTTTCCCTCGTCTAATATAAAACGTGTGTACGAAAACAGCCTTCGCGAAAACAAATTGTAACGATACCCTTTTTGTTTGTTTACCTTAGTTTTATTTATGCGATAGTAATAAATGGAACCTAGAATGGAGCTTTTTTTCCTTTTTTGATTAATCTAGATTTTGTTTAGGTGATCATAATTGGCGTAAAAGGGACAGACTTTTCGGTAACGGCTACATCTCTTACTCTAGGAATTATAGTATAAGGGTTATATGGTTGGTAAGCAGGTTGCAGGTCACCCCTAATAATCATAACAGAAAGTTTAAATGCAGCCCATTAAGTAACCGAAATACTGTAGCATTTTGTTATTTTGAAAATAGAATAAACAATTTATTGACTGACATTGACTACTACATTATATATTAAAATGTAATCGTCTGCATCGTCTTTGATCTGTCGCCTCATAAATGTATTAACCATCAATCCATGCGGTTAAAATTAAATTAAATAACGTATGTCAACAAATAATTTCTCAAATATCCGGTCAACATTTCTCGAAATAAATATGTTGGCCTCTTATTATGTAAACATGTTTTAAATGTTTAATAATGAAAGAGAAAGTATTTAAAAAAAATACAACAAGCATGCCTATTACGAGGGTAGTTCAAGAAGTTTTAATTTTTTTTAACAACATTTAAACCAATGACGTTCCAATTTGTTAAACCTCTCAGTTCAATTCTTCTGTTGGAATCTTTGGTGTGAAATATTAAACTTGAAGAGATTTACCACTAAACACCAAAACGCTTTTTTGAACTGCTCGACGCACGTTTCGCTAACCATGTTAGCATCATCACGAGATGATTTAATCTAATTCTAAAACTAAACTATGTTCTATTTATATGAAAACCATACCTAACCAAGCGTGTAAAAATCATGAACCGTGAAGTGTACTAAGCCTTACGTTAATAATTGAAAAACTTGACTGAAAGGAATCGGTCCATTATCTCGGCTCAAGATTTAAATTTTTTTATTTGAATGCTTTCATATGCATCCAAAGCCCTATTAGTATTAATACTTTTAATTAGTCTTAAATTACTAATATCTATACTGTGGTCATGTTCGATTGCATGTTGGGCAACACAAGATTTTTCATTTCTCTCATATCTAATGTGGGCAATATGTTCTTTATATCTTGTCAACATGGATCTTTTTGTTTGCCCAATATATCTTCGATCACAGTCTTGACAGCTAATTTCGTAAATCCCCGACTTTTCCTGTTATTCTACTTTATCCTTTGGATTTCCTAGAACTTCTCTTAATTTATTATATGGTTTGTACGTAACCTTAATGTCCAGTTTTTTTAAAATGTTGTCTAGTCCTCTTATTAATTGAGCATCAAATGGTCTTCCCATGAATTTCTTTGTGTTCTGATCCTTTTGAAAAGTCGAATATTCTTTCAATAATTTTCTGAACTTATGTTTTCTAATTAGTTTACCTACAATGTTCTTATTATAACCATTTACTTCAGATACCTCCCAAATTAATTTTAACTCTTTGTTATAATTACCTTTATGTAAAGGAAAATTAATTAATCTATTTACCATAAAATTTAAACTAGCCATCTTATTTTGGAAGCTATTGGAAGCTATATCTTATTTTGGGTGTTCAACCTTTGGGTGTTCACCTCATCTTTTACAACTGTAGCTAAGTTGGATGTTGGTTTTTTCGCGAATCAAGAAAAAATCTTGGATGAATATTTTAAAGTCCAAATTTTAAAACCGCCATGGAACCCACCCAGAGATTATAAGTTTCCTATTTCCACAAAACGACACTTGCGCTTTCAATTGAAATGGTTGGAGAGATTCCCCTGGTTGTCATATTCGGAATATAAAAGTGGAGCATACTGCAGAGTTTGCGTGGTAATGGGACGTTTGCTTGATGAAGGTAAAGGCGGTCATCAAAGGATCGGCCAGTTGGTAACCGAACCTTTTTGTAAGTGGAAAAATGCCCTAGAAATATTTTAAGCTCATGCAAAATCGGGATACTACAAGCGAAATTCAGAACTGGCAGATAACTTTCTAAAAGTAATGTCTTCGCAGGCTTTTTCGGTCACTGAACAGCTGCCTTCTGAAAGAAAGAGACGACAAGAGGAGAATCGAAAGAAACTAATCCCTATCGTAAAAGCGATATTTTTTGCCGCAAACAAGACATCTCCTTGAGAGGTAAAATCGATTCGGGGCGCATACAAATTACACCAGAATCACCAGAACCTGAACAACCACTACAGAATGATGGTAATTTTAGAGCCCTGTTGCGGTTTGCGGTTGAGTCTGGAGATAAAGATCTGGCTGAGCATTTGAATACTTCACAGAAGAATGCCCTGTACACAAGCCCTCAGATCCAGAACGAAATAATTGACATTTGTGGTGAATTAATTCAACATAAAATAATTGAAGAAGTAAAGAAAGCCAAACTATTTGCGATTCTGGCTGACGAAACCACCGACATCGCACGTGTAGAACAAGTCTCGTTATGTCTTCGATATGTGGATTTTACAGATAATAAACACCATATACTTAAAGAGATGTTCCTTGAGTACATTCCAACGGTCGATGTTTCAGGATCCGGTCTCGCAAATCTTATTATTACAGCTCTGAAAAAGCATGGACTTGAATGTTCTCATGTGGTTGGTCAAGGTTACAATGGGGCTGCAGCTATGAGTGGGTATTTGCACGGTGCCCAAGCTTATGTTCGCCAAGAATGTCATCTTGCTCTTTATGTACACTGTAGGGCACAATCTCTCAACTTTGCTATTGCTGATTCATGTTCATTAGCAAATGTCCGAAATTGCATTGGGATTGTGCAGTCTGTTGGTTCCTACTTTCGACATTCTGCTCAACGCACTGCTTTGTTGAAAGAAAAAAATCAAGAGCTACTTCGCGTCGGTAACCAAAAAAGCTTGCTTTCAATGTGTGAAATACGGTGGGTCCACAAACATGAAGCTATTATAAGATTCAGGGAAATTTATTCAGCGATTGTGAATGCTCTCGAAGAACTCCAATTTAATCACAATAAGGAAACATCGCAACAAGCCGCCCAATTGCTAAGTACGCTTCGATCTTCGGATTTTGTGATGTGTTTAGTGATTCTTCAAAAAGTTATGAGCTATACATTGTCGCTATCAAAACAATTACAGACAATTGACATCGATCTTATCACAACATTCAAACATGTAGATGATGTTATTAATGCCTTACAACTCCTGAGAAACAACACTGACGTCGAATATCTTCATCTCTATGAAGACGCAAAGGTTTTACTGGAAGAAAATGGTGGTATACTGCGAATGCCACGCGTCGTCGGAAGACAATTAAATAGACCGAACATTCCTGCATTGGATGTATGCACGTATTACAAAATTAATTTGTTCATTCCATTTCTTGATCATACAATTCAACAATTGGTTGAAAGGTTTACCAAACATCGTAAAGTAGTATCAGCATTATCGGTGTGCTACCTTCAAATTTTACTGCCAGTTCTGAAATTGAAGAAGCAATTTCCATGTACTCGTCACTGCTTCCCGAAAGCAACATATCAGTGGTTAAAGCAGAACTTGAAGTATGGAAAACAGTGATGACAAGTATCTCGCCTACCCCGATCTAGTTTGGAATGTCTAGATATGTGCGATAAAAACCTTTATCCTAATATTTACACATTACTACAAATCTTGGCTACCATTCCTGTATCCACTGCTACCCCAGAAAGGTCTTTCTCGAGCCTAAGGAGACTGAAAAACTATTTACGAAACACTACAAGTGAAAACAGACTTAATGGTTTGGCTCTCATGAACATTCACTATGGAACAGAAATTCATGCAGATGAAGTAGTGGATATATTTAAAAGAAAAAGCCGAAGATTTCTTCTTTAATGGTTTTAGATTTGGCGCAGAGGAACGAAATTAATTTAACCATTTCATTTAAAGTTAAGAACTTTATAAATATGTCGTAATTTTTCTGATGAATATATAGATATTAAATTTGATGTAAGTATATTTTTGTTGTTTTATTTACTTCAAACTAACCGGGGGGTTAGTACTGTACCCAAACTAATACGTCCCAAACTAAATCCTGGCTACGCCCGTGTTAGGAATGTATATCGAAGTGGTGGTGGTTTTTCTGAAAATATCAAAATCTAACCTATTTTTATTATTTCTACTGACTAACACATCCAGAAATGGTAAACTATCGTTGTTTTCGAGTTCATGCGTGAATATTATATTTTGGGATTTACTATTTAGGTTCTTAATAAAATCATCTAAATTTTCATTTTTCGAATCGAAAATGGCAAAAATGTCATCCACATATCTTAACCATACCTTCGGAAAGTAACTGAATTCATCTTTTGCCTCGGTTTCAAATTTACTCACAAATAAGTTGGCTAATAACGGTGACAGAGGATTACCCATTGCCGTTCCTTCTTGTTGTTCATAAAACCTGTTATTAAGCTGAAAACAATTATATAATGGTGCACAGATACCTCCCGCAGTGCTTTGGAGGATATGGTAGCCGGTATTGAAATTGGTATTAAACACTTACCGGAGTCTTCCAAGGTTTTCGTCAGAGAGTCATGTAAAAGCAAAATTGCAAAAAATATTTCAAATAAAAATCGCGAGATAAGGGATTGAGGAGAGGATTGTTTTTATTTAAATGCTGATAAGGGAAATAAGGTTGTAGTAGTGGACAAACCTGATTACTTTGAACGCGTTGAAAAACGAATTCAAGACGGTCCTTATAAACGATTACCTAGGAATCCATTGTCAAAAATTATTAACGAAGTTAGAGATACATTGAAATCTTGTAACAGCCTTATTTCTCCTTCTCTGAAAAGAAACTTACATGTTTCTAATCCAAAAGTGCCAAAATTGTATGCTCTACCAAAAATTCATAAACCAGGAAAATCAATGAGACCAATTGTATCAGCCATTGATTCTCCAACATACAACTTGGAAAAGTGGTTAACAAAGGAATTTGAAAATCTTCCAAACCAACTACCTTCTTATTCTGTGATAAATTCAACCAAATTCATAGAAAAAGTCAAAAATACACATCTACAGGAAGGTGAGGTTTTGGTTTCCTTTGACGTTTCATCGTTGTTTTCGAGTTTCCCGATTCCACATACCTTGAAATACCTGAGGGAGTTACTGGAGTTAAACGGTTTTAATAACAAGAGTGTTGCTGAGTACATCTCCTTAACAAGATTATGTACGAAGCAAAATTGTTTTCAGCTTAATAACAGGTTTAATGAACAACAAGAAGGAACGGCAATTGGCAATCCTCTGTCACCGTTCTTAACCAACTTATTTATGAGCAAATTTGAAACTGAGGCAAAAGATGAATTAAATTACTTTCCGAAGGTATGGTTAAGATATGTGGATGACATTTTTGCCATTTTCGATTCGAAAAATGAAAATTTAGATGATTTTATTAAGAACTTAAATAGTAAATCCCAAAATATAATATTCACGCATGAACTCGAAAACAACGATAGTTTACCATTTCTGGATGTGTTAGTCAGTAGAAATAATAAAAATAGGTTAGATTTTCATATTTTCGGAAAAACCACCACCACTTCGAGATACATTCCTAATGATTCAAATCATAGCTTCCAAAATAAGATGGCTAGTTTAAATTTTATGGTAAATAGATTAATTAATTTTCCTTTAAATAAAGATAATTATAACAAATAATTAAAATTAATTAAGGAGGTATCTGAAGTGAATGGCTATAATAAGAACATTGTAGGTAAACTAAATAGAAAACATAAGTTCAGAAAATTATTGAAAGAATCTTCGACTTTTCAAAAGGATCAGAACACAAAGAAATTCATGGTAATACCATTTGATGCTCAATTAATAAGAGGACTAGACAACATTTTGAAAAAAGTGGACATTAAGGTTGTGTACAAACCATATAATAAATTAAGAGAAGTTCTGGGTAATCCAAAGGATAAAGTAGAGCAACATGAAAAGTCGGGGATTTACGAAATTAGCTGTCAAGACTGTGATCGAAGGTATATTGGGCAAACAAAAAGATCCATATTGACAAGATATAAAGAACATATTGCCCACATTAGATATGGGATAAATGAAAAATCTTGTGTTGCCCAACATGCAATCGAACACGACCACAGTACAGATATTAGTAATTTAAGACTAATTAAAAGTGTTAATAATAATAGGCCTTTGGATGCATATGAAAGCATTCAAACAGAAAATTGTAAGAAAATCATGAACCGAGATAAAGGACCGATTCCTTTCAGTCAACTTTTTCAATTATTAATGTAAGGCTTAATACACTTTACGGTTCATGATTTTTACACGCTTCGTTAGGTATGGTTTTCATATAAATAAAACATAGTTTAGTTTTAGAATTAGATTAAATCATCTCCTGATGATGCTAACATGTTTAGCGAAACGTGCGTCGAGCAGTTCAAAAAAGCGTTTTGGTGTTTAGTGGTAAATCTCTTCAAGTTTAGTAAAACCTCTCAGTATAATGCGATTTGTCCAGCAAAACAAGCGGTTGTCTCTATTTTGAACTCAACATTTGAAGTAAATTTTTGTACAGTGAGCAATTTCTTCAGTTTTGAAATTATATCTGGTGAGTATAGGAGAACTACATCCGGTGAATACAGGCATAATTTTTTGTTTAAATGTAAACGTTTATCCCGGATCGCACCCTTCAGTTAGTTTAGATTCTAGATCATCCCCGATGATGGTCGTGCCGTTTACCAGCAGAATAACCCACCTTCTCACTCAACTCAACTTTTTTGAAGTCAAAGTAGTAAGAGATCACTGCGGTCAACGGAGACTAGGGAGGCTGTTAAAAATTTGAGAAACGAATTCACTGAAATGTAGCCATCTCTGAGAGTTGCTGTTTTATTGCTTTACGAAATTTCATTATAAGATTTACTTAATACTGGTTCGTGGTTGAACATAATTTAAATTCGAGCTGTTATAAAGTTTTTTTTTTGCGGAGGTTTAACTTTAACAGACATATAAAGGGGCTGTCGATTTCCTCTATATAACTGAATCAATTGTACGAAACGATTCAACCCATTCTAGTATTGTATGTTGTTGTTTGGATTCTATGAGCTATTGTCATACTCATGTCGTTATTTCTGTTCACTACTACACCCAGATTTTTTAAATTGTCCACCTTACCAAACTGGAATTCTCCTATTGTTTTCTGTTTATTTCTGTTTGTAATAGATCAAAACAAAATACATTTCATGTATTTTGTCTTTTCTTTGTTTATATGTAATCCTCTAATTTAGGCTTCACTCTTTATTGCTGTGAGCCTTTCTTGTAGACTTTTCTCATCTCTAGCCGTAATGGTAAGGTCGTCTGTGTACCCTTTTATCTGTACGAATTTGTTCCTTACGGTTTCCTTTATGCCGACTTTTTTGGTTATTACCTATAATGTTATATTGAAAAGTGTTGTTGAAAGCACATCTCATTGTCTTGCTCTTCTGTTGCTTTTAAAGTTTTCTGATTTACCTTCCTGAGTTAACACTGTTGCTTGTGAGTTTTCTATCGTCATCTTTATTAATCTTATAATTTTGGCTGGTATTTTCATGTTTTCTGCGTCTTTCAGTATTATGTTTCTTCCCTGGATGTTGAATACTTGCTTAAAATCTACGAATATGATGTGTGTGTTGTTGTGGTATTCATGGCACTTTTCTATGCTTTGCATAGCATTACATCAATAGTAAACCGTCCTCTTCTAAACCCTTGTTAGTAATTCCATAAATTTTCTTCTACGATTTTTTTTAGATTGTTATTTATCAGTTTAGATAGTATCTTATAAACTGCGTTTAGCAGCAATATTCCTCTATAGCTCTTACATTAGTTTTTATATACGATATATTGATTAACAAGATGGTAAAAGGTACAGCACGTATGACGTTACCATTAAGTTTTGGCGCCATTTTTTCGTAATATTTGAGACAGTGGTGCAGACGAGCAAGTTTTATTATGATAAATACACACTAAAAGAAGGCAGTAAAACTGTTGTAATGTACATTTAAAAAGGCATTCAATTATTGCAATTTAAAGTAAATTTACACAAAAATATCCTATATATACTTTCAACAATTCACAACAGATTGAGTTGCCTGCGTATCACAGATCCAAGCACAGTGCAAGCACTAGAAATATTTCACCTGTTGAGGAGTCTATGGAAACACCGACTCAGGGACACGGTGGAGAATTGGGAATTTCTCCATGCAGTTTAGGCTGAATTTTGAGAAATACCTTACATATGTTTCCTTATAAGATACAAATTGTTCAAAACATGTTGCCTACAGACAATAATAACCGATTAGATTACTGTAATGCCATCATAAACCACTCCCATAAACCAACTGTCAATTTTGACGGAAAATTGATTTGACGGCCCCGTATTGTTTTTTATAATAATTTTGAAGAAAATGGTTTATATAAATAAATCCCAAACCATGTAGCAACTTAAAGGCAACATCCCTGATAAAATTGCTGCATTATGCAAATGTGTTAATAAAAGTTATGGAAAATGTTCCAAAACCACTTCTTCCCCTACTGGCCTTTCAAAATCATCTCTTCCGTTGCTTGCCTACAATACGCTTTGTTTGTCTTGATCGTGAGTTGGTTATTTTCATCGAAGACCGTACGGTTGAGATGTAGCACGGTCTCATAGTCTATGGTTAAATTTATCAAAACCTGCTCGTGATAGTCGCTATGTTTCATCTGAACTGACTGATTTTCTTTTGATAATATGCTCTACATCAACACGTTTTCCAAAATGATATTGTCTATGTTAATATTTTCCTCAGTCTTAACTTTGATCTTAAAAATGTTCAGTTTTGGAACATTTTTGTCAGTTTTTTGATATTACTGCTATGGATAATATAATCGGCAAAATGCAAATGGTTTAAGTAGGTCCCATTATTGTTGATACCTCCTTGGCGCACACCACTATTTATTTTAATATTGTCGTTTATTTTAACATGAATGGTCGCATTTTCATAAATATATTTTTAAAAGTTTAAGTATGAACAATGAATTCTAGCTTAGTCCATTGCTTGCAAGAAGACCTAGGTTTCAATGGAACTGAATAACTTATGAAAATTTTTGAATACTAGTTGGAATAGTTAACAGAGGAGAAATTCCTTGCCGGATTTTACACTCTTCGCTGTTCAAATGCAGTACACAATCACCAATCCAATTAGTAACCGTAACAAGCGATGCTGCATTTCAATCTTAGATTCGCCGGATAGAAGATGCTACCTTCCCAGCCGCTATTTATATCCATATTCAGTTATTTTATCTATCAATGTGTGTATTGTCTGCAAAGAGTTGATGTTACTGAACCCTTTTCTAAACCCCGCTTTCTCCGGCAGTTGGAGCTATTCAACGATATTTAGGAAACAATTCAAAAATTATGATCCAGGATGGGTTAAAGAATTTTGTAACCAAAACTGTATATTTGAACAATATTGGATGATGGAGTGGAGTGACATGGGGTGGGTGTTTTAATAAAACATATAAACTTCTATAAGATATTCTACAAAATGCAAAATTACGTATTTTCCTTCGTCTAATATAAAACGTGTCTACGAAAACAGCCTTGGTGAAAAACACAGTGTAACGATACCCTTTTTGTTTGTTGACCTTAGTTTTATTTATGCGGTAGTAATAAATGGAACCTAGGATGGCGCATTCTTTGTTTTTTGACTAATCTGGATTTTGTTCAGGTGATCATGATTGACGTAAAAGGGTCTGACGTGTTCGGTAACGGTATACATCTCTTACTCTAGGAATTAGAGACCTGCAGGTTGCAGGTCACCCCTAGTAATCATAAGAGAAAATTTAAATGCAGCCCATTAAGTAACCGAAATATTGAGTAGCACGTTGTTATTTTGAACATAGAATACACAATTTATTGATTGACATTGATCACTACATTATATATTAAAATGTCATCGCCGGCATCGTCTTTGATGTGTCGTCTTATAACTTTATTAATAATCAATCCATGAGGTTAAAATTAAATTAAATAACGTACGTCAACAATTAATTTCTCAAATATCCGGTCAACATTTCTCGAAATGAATATGTTGGCCTCTTATTATGTAAACATGTAAACAGTTAAATAATAAAAGAGAAAATATTTAAAAAAAATAAAAAAAAATCCACAAGCATACCTATTACGAAGGTAGTTCAAGAAGTTTTTAAATTTTTCAACAACATTTAAACCAACGACGTTCCAGCTCGTTAAATCTGTCAGTATAATGCGATTTGTAGCAGCAAAACAAGAGGTTGTCTCTGTTTTGAACTCATCATTTAAAGTACATTTTTGTACAATGAACAATTTCATCAGTTTTGTGAACAGAAACTTATCCCGTGAATACAGGCGAACTACATCCGGTATATACAGGTATACTTTTTTGTTTAGATTTGGATATTCATCTAGGATCACGCCCTTCAGTTAGTCTAGATTCTAAACTATCCCCGGTAATGGTTCTGCCGTTTATCAGTAAAATTACCCTCGTTCTGACTCAACTCAACTGTTTTGGCGTCAAAGTGGTAAATCTGAAGACTAGGGGCTGTTAAAAATGTAATTAGCGTTGAAGAAGGAATTCACTGAAATGCAGCTCATGAGTATCAACCATCTCTGAGAGTTGCTGAGTATTGCTTTGCAAACTTTCATTATAAGATGTGTTTAATACTGGTTCGTGATTGAACAAAATTGAAGTTCGAGCTGTTATAAAGTACTTTTTTGCACAGGTTTAACCTCAATAGCCATATAATGGGCTACCGATTTCCTCTTCATAACTGAATCAGTTGTGCGAAACGATTCAACCTATCTTAGTATTGTATCGGGTTGTCGGGAAAGTTCGAAGGTATTTCCATTAATTGATGTTTTGACGCTTGTAGACAAAACATGTTGTTGGAATAGTTTGTGTTTATTTATATATATTTAATATCTGTTGTATTTACACTGTTTACTTTTCTTTTGATTGCCGTCGGTTAGTCAAGTTGATTCAAATTGAAAATGTCAGTCGATAACTTTCATTTACGGCACATTATGATTTTTTATTTCAAAACGGACAAGAACGCTTTCCAATCAAAAAAATCAGATTTGTATCGATGACGAGGAAAGTTCTGTTGGAAAGATTGCAGTACAAAAGTGGTTTGGTCAGTTGAGTGGTGGAGATTTAGGCCTGGAAGATCGTCATCGCTCTGGCCGCTCATCAAGCACCGATCTCGAGGAAATAAAGGTCATAATAGCTGAAGATCCGCACACCTCTGTCAGGAAACACTTAAATATTGACATCAATTCACCCCATTTCACTTAATGAGCGAAATCTACTGGAAGGAACTTCTTCATGTGATCTTTTGCTGAAGAAGAAAATTTGTGGCTGCATTTCTGAAGCAGATGGTAATTAATGATGAAAAGTTAATTGTATACTACAATGTGCAACGAAAAAGTCATGGGGTTGCCAGAGTAGATGGTTTAAGTACAGTAAAAGACGACCTTCATTAAAAGAAAGTTATGTTTTGCATTTGGAGGAAGCCATACACTTTAAACGTCTTCCATGGAACCAAACCATTAACATCGACCCCTGCCGTTCACGATTAGATCGGCTGAAGGCAGCAATTAAAGAAAACCGGCAGAAACAGAAAACAGGAAAGGCGTCATATTTCCTCATGACAATCCACTGCCCCACCTTTCAAACAGAACTCATTCAATCAGAAAAATTGTTGAGCTTCAATTAGTATGATTTGCTGCATCCACCTCGGTACTCACCAAACTACCATTTATGCTGCATCCTCCAAAATTGTTTTAAAAAGCAAGAAAAGGTTATAAACAATCTTTTGATAATTGTTGGCAATAAAGATATTAATTTTTAGCAAAAATGCATTATGGACTTACCATTACGCTGGTAAAAAATTGTAAATAATAATGACAATTCATAATAGACTAAATATATATTTACATAAACTATTTGCGTTTCTTTTTTTCGTAAAAAAATCCATACGAACTTACCGGACAACCCGGTATTTACAATTTCTTTTTATCGACTCAACTGATACGCTATTTTTTAAGCAAAAGCTGCCATTTCATGCATAAATTTATCCATTAAAGTGGGTAAATTCGCTTTTATTTGCTTTCTCGGTTATGATAATGACCATACCATTTATAGTATGTTTTCCTTCTTGTTCCAATTTCTCCAACATGCTCTACGTTATTTATTGCGAAAGTTGACAGTGGAAAACATTATTAATCTACTTTGCATGCTCTTATCTCATACTCTCTCAATAAAAATTGCCATTTTAAGAAATTAAAAATCATTTTATCCATTCATGTTAACATATATCACTTCGATATTCTAAAAAAGCTCAAAATATCCTTTACATTTCAAAGGGACCTCGGGTTGTTCTTATCAGTATAAATTATTATCTCCGATCACTATCTTTCTACGTTATGTCCCTACGTTCAATTTGTTAAGCACGCTTTTACCCTCTTCCAAATAACCTTGAATTGACTCATGGACAACACAACGTCTACACAAAACCCTAAACTGCTCCAACCGTAAATATATCAAGTGGTCCTTAACTGGTTCTTATCTTCAACAGCTTGAAATTAACTCTTAGTAAATCAAAGCCATCAGGACCGATATTAAATTGCAGTGGCCAGTTTTCTGGCCTAATGTATTATCGCCAGCGATTTATCCATAAGATAAAGATAACTGAAACCTGTTATGTTCGTAATTTCGCAATGCAGTGAAATTTAAATCAGCTTATAATTATTTAAATTAATTTATAAAACCGAGCCTTCCCATTGTTGTCGATGTAAAAAATGGAAATGAGTTCCATAAAAAATCTGTGCTTGTGTATGAGTAATTAGTTTGAAAATTAAATGAAAAGGTAAATCGGTAATTGGATTGTTAGAAGAATCAAAAACTTGTATCAAAAGCAAAAAAATAGTGTATTAGAAATTTATTATAAAACAACCAACGAATCGAAAAAAAAATAGTAGAATTTGCAGAACAAGATTGGCTTCATGTCAGTATTAAAGTAGATTACGAAAAGTATTTTATCAAAATAAAATTCAAAAAAACAATCTGGGCAGATTACGGACGGTTTCGGGTAGTCTAACTCTTGCGTTGTAGTACCTTTGGTCATTTTTTCAGCTGCTTTCCGAATGTTCAGTTAGAACTAATGACGGCTTAAGGCCATAAACCAGTCTCGCGAGACTCTTGCTGACTGAAGAAATAAGGGGGGTCGACTGAAGAAATAAGCAATTATTATGTGGAGTATGGAAAAAATGTTTCCTTGTTTTTATGATTATATTTAATATTCTCTTAAAACTTTTCAAAATAAAATCTCATACCATACCACTCTCAACTCACTTCAAGATATAACGGGTGGGGTCACGGTACCATTTTAATTATTTATAATTTTTATAAAATAAAAGGAATCACTTTTGCTGCGATATCTAAGGCGTCTGCCACATGATATACCACATGATTACGGCAGTTAGCGTGGAGCGGGTTCGATTTCCGTACTAGGTATGCACTTTTTCTAAATTATTGTTAATATTTCTAGGTAAAAGTGTAAAATCTGAAAAATTACCCCTCAGTCACACCAGTTCGAAACTGGGTAAAACCGCGGATGCCTTCTGAGAGGTGTTCTACGTTGGGCATTCGCTAGTCGGTAGGCTTCTTGAGATACTTATAGTTAAGGACGAAACCAAGGGTTGATAGCCCGAGGGGAGTGCTGACCGGGGTTTTGGGAAACTCTATGACCGTGGTTCGGAACCCACGTTAAGCTGTATCACCAGTCGCTAAAATAGCCTTCTCAATTGCTGATGCGTCTCTAACTATAAAACTTTTATTTTTTAAGAAATAAGACAGATTTTTTTCTTATAATATCTTTATTTCGTATTTAAATGTAAACATTTTTATAAACGAATATCATCTCCGCCTAAATGAGCATTTTTATTGGTTGGCCCTTCAACTCGAGGGCGTATATTTCGTCTCTTTATGTTCAGACTCCTCAGGGTACCGACATATGCTCTCTCATCAAGAATAGGGGAAGTTCCTCTAGTTGAAGGGATGGGTGGAGCTCGTCCCCAGTCAGGCAAACGATAAAAATGCTCGTATATATATATATATATATATATATATATATATATATATATATATATATATATATATATATATATATATATATATATATATATCATCATCATCATCATCAGCCCGTATCGATCCACTGCAGGATGAAGGCCTCTTCAGCATGCTTCCAACCTTCACGGTCCTGGGCTTTCCTCTGCCACTCGGGTCCAATATACTTAACGATGTCATCAGTCCATCGTGCCGGTCATGCATTTCGGTCTTCTTCGCGGACGTTTGCGATCAAGCGGTATCCACTCCAGGATTGCCTTGGTCCATCTGTCGTCCCATCGCCTCGCTATATGGCCTGCCCATCTCCATTTCAACTGTTTTACTCTTCCAATGATGTCACAGACTTTTGTTTGTTCCCTGATCCATGCGCAGGACTTTCTGTCTCGTCTTGTAATGCCAAGCATACATCTTTCCATTCCCCTCTGTGCCACCCGAAGTTTTTGAATTGATTGCGATGTGAGTGTCCAGGTTTCACTTCCGTATGTCATAACGGGTAGAACGCACTGATCGAATACTTTTCTTTTCAGGCAAAGTGGGAGTCTGCTCTTAAACACTATGTTGAGCCTACCAAATGCCTGCCAGCCACATTTAACACGCCGTTCCACCTCCCGGGCGGTATTCCCCTCCATGGAAATCCTCTGCCCAAGATATACAAAGCTGTCCACAATCTCTAAATCCCTTCCTAAAACTAAAATTCTTCTGTCCTGAGCGAAGTTATTGAACATAACCTGACTCTTTTTCAGGTTTATTTTCAAGCCAAATGGTTCGCCAGCCCTTTGCAGTTCTTGTATGCGTCTTTGCAGCTCCTCTGGGTCTTGTGAAATGAGAATAATATCATCTGCAAATCTAAGATGGTTTAAGTTTGCACCATTAATCTTTACCCCATCCTGTTCCCAATCCAGTTTACGGAATACTTCTTCAAGGCCAGCCGAGAAAAGAATAGGCGATATTGCGTCACCCTGCCGTACACCTCGTTCTATATTAATTCCCACTTCAAGATCATCAAGGTGAATTGTGGCTGTAGCTCCATCATATATCGATTCTAATAGGTTTACATAGGCTCTCTCTACACCTTGGCTAAGCAGTGCATCCATTATCGCATGCTTTGAGATGGAATCAAATGCTTTTTCGTAGTCGATAAAAGCCAAGCACAGTGGCATGTTGTATTCGTTGTGCCTTTCTATGACTTGCTGTACAACCTGGATGTGATCCATTGTACTGAATCCACTTCTGAATCCTGCTTGTTCTCTTGGTTGTGCGTCATTCAGTTTTTTAAATATTCTTTTAGAAATTATCTTAGTGAAAACTTTGTACATCACTGATAGGAGGCTTATTGGACGGTAGTTCTTTAAATCTTCTTGTGCTCCTTTTTTATGTAAAAGGATCACTTCTGCATTTTTCCATAAGTCAGGTACTTTTTGTTCTTTGAGGCATTTTGAGTATAATTTTGCCAGTGTTTTATGTAACATCCGACCACCAGCTTTTAGCATTTCGACAGTCACACTATCCTTTCCTGGAGCCTTGCCGTTCTTCATCAATTCTATAGCATTTGTTACTTCCTCCACTAGGATATCTGGTATTATATATTGTTCTTCCGTGGGTATTGCTGTCCCTGACTGGCTCTGATCTTCATATAACTGGGAATAAAACCTTCTGATAATCTCTAACATTTGGGTACGCGTCCTGCACACTGTGCCATCCTCACGCTTTAAAGCATATATTTGCGTTCTTTTGTTTCTCAGCTTCTGTTTAGCTTTGTTAATTCCTTTGTTTTCTTCCAGGGTTTTTTGCATTAGCTGCATATTGAATCGGCGCGTGTCCTCTCTGATACGTTTTCTTATAGTTTTGCAGAGCTCAGTGTACTCGACCCTGCCAAAAGGACTACCTGCATTTCTCATTGCTCGCCGTTTCTTCATTAAATCAATGATCTCACTGGAGATTTGTGTTTGTTTGAGACATTTTTCCTCTGGTGCTATTGAAGCAGCCGTTTGAAGTACATTGTTGGCGATTTCTTCATATTGAACTGATATTTCCACCTCCTCTGGATCTTGTAACGCAGCAAACCGGTTTGACAAAGCAATCTCAAAATCGCTTCCTCTCTCCAGCAGTTTTCCAGAATCCACCTTGCCCTTCTTTGATCTTACCATTTTTTCGCGCTCTTTTCGACAGTCAATCCGAACCCTTGCTCGTACAATTCGGTGGTCACTTCCAACATTAAAATTGTTAAGGACAGTACAATTGGTAATTATTGTTTTATCGTTGGTCATGATGTAGTCAATTTCGCTTGTGAGCCCAGATGGACTTTTCCATGTCCATTTTCTGCTGATATTTTTCTTATAGAATGAATTCATAATATATAGTTCTTGTCCTTCAGCAAAATCAACTAATCTGTCACCTCTATTGTCTCGCTCACCAGTTCCATATGGGCCAGTTGCATTTTCGTCTGTTCTTGTTGTTCCAATTCTGGCATTAAAATCACCCATCAGGATTTTGTACCTACATTTCTCCTTGTATAAAAGCTGGGCCACATCATCATAAAATTCCTCAATTTCCTCATCTTTATGGCTTATAGTTGGTGCATAAGCTTGGACGATTTGAAGCCTAAACTTTTTATTCAGCTGAATGACGCAATGGGCTAATCGGTCGGATGTACTTTCAAATTTTACCACACTGTCCTTCAGCTTTCGATTGATGAGGAATCCTATTCCGCCACATCGGCCATTTTCCGTACCTCGAGTGTAGAGTACGTGTCCAGTTGGTTCCAGTTTGATTAACTCTTCACCCTTCCTTCGTGTTTCACAGAGCCCAATAATATCCCAATGTATGTTGTCAAGTTCGATTAACAGTTCTTGCAATCGGGCCTCTGTTTTCATAGTCCGTATATTTAACGTTGCAATGTCAAAAGTCCAATGGCAGCCTGATCTAACCCGGTGATTCTTAGCACCCTCTGCCTTGGGGCAGGTCTTCCCGCTGCCGTAGGTAGTTGCCCCTTGGCCTCCGGGGATTGAGGGCCGTGTTTGAGGTTGTACTGTCATATTTCAACATACTGAAATACCATGTTGAAGGTATGGACCGTAATCTGCCACGCTGGTCCAATGCGGGTTGGCAGATTTTGGATCATGTTAGTCTGAGGCCTCCGCCTTGACCTGTCCGCCAGGGGTGACCCTCCCAGGAGCATAGACTCCAGACGGCATAGCTCAAAGCTTCATTGCCCTACTCAAACCCCTTTACCACGTCAAGGTCTGATCCACAAAGGGGATATATATATATATATATATATATATATATATATATATATATATATATATATATATATATATATATATGTATATACATATATATGTATATATATCTATATATATATATATATATATATATATATATATATATATATATATATATATATATATATATATCTATATATATATTAAAGAAATTATTCATATACTAATCAACGGCAGCAGCTGTAGTATTAAATAATAAAAGTAATATTAAAAAGTAACATTTTCAAAAGCTAAATTTTTTGTTTTATCCTTAAATTTTATACTCCTTTTTATGGTCCATACAGGAAATCCGTACACATCGTTATATTAAAAATGAAAAAGAAATAAGTCTATAAAATTTTATAGAAGATATTTCGATCGCTATTGCTGACATTGAATTTCAATCAACTGGCCATCCGCATTATTATTGTCTTATTCTTCTTGGCTTTTTCTGTGTCGGATTCTAATAATTCTCACAGGAAAGAATATACCGTATCCTACAATCACTTTCACCCTATAAATGTGAATATTTCAAATTGACATACAATATCAGAGTTTGATATTCTATTTCAACATTTCCCAATTTTATATCTCAGTAATTTTTTAAGGTATCATAAATTTTTCAAAATGGCTTTTGAGAAGTGTTTGTACAAAGGCCAATATGATTTATTGATAATAATTTACTATTATCAATATATTATTAAATACATACCATTAGAAAGTAAAAAATATTCGCGTGCTTTACATATAGATGCAAGCATTTTTTTTATGTTGATATGACTGTCTGTGATGTCTGGCAGAAGTTTCGTAGCATTTCGCTTGTTAAGTTAGAAATTATAGTGTCTTTTGTAATTGTTAAAAAAATCTCTTTGTAAAATTGTAATTGTTAAAGTTTGTCTAAAAATAAAATGTCTTGTGCTGGTGCATGCCAAATGGCGTGAAATGTAGTGATACGGCGAAGCTTTTGGTAATTGTTCTATTAAAAGCTGGATGCCTTTAAAGTTTGTTGTGACAAGTGTCATGTCATTGACATATCTCAGATTATTAAAATTATTTCTGTGTATGTGTGTATCTTATATTGAAAGCATCAAGAGTTTAGGATATATGACATAAACTTGTCAAAGACCTCTCTGGATGAGTATGGGCTTTGTGTGTTGTAACTATTTTCTAATTGATGTCTTGCCCGGATGTATCAATTGCATGCACGTTTTTCCTTTATATAGTTTAATAAATGAGGCGTAATTCAACAATGCATCGAACGTCTTCATCTGGCTTTTTATAATGAAGCACCGTTCAATAGAAATGTATATAGCTAATTTTGTAAGTTTTGTGTGTGGGTTCGTTCATGAAGTATTTCGAAAAACAAAATTGCATCGTTCTTTAGACGTGACAATATACTATGGCTTTAGAGAATCGAAGTATTATTAGTGTTAAATGAACATTGTTTGAATAAAGTCATAATGTACTTACTTATTTTAACACATCTACTAAATGTGTATTAATATATACATACTAAATTCACTTGCCATGTATCATTGCCATTGATATTGTGTTTAATGTTGCAGCATTTTTAATGGAAATTTTAACCGTTCAACCTTGCTTCTACAAAAACTACTCTAAACGCTATTAAAAAAAAAAAAATATCTTGTTTTAATCTACTAGTAAGTCACCAGATGAAAGGCTGAAAAAACGTAAATGTCGCCCCAACAGGAGAATTATAGCAAAATAAACGACCTCTGCATATGACAGTCGCAAGCTTCTCTTATTACTAAAATATAACTGCTGCATTAAATATACAAAACAGAATGTCATATCCAACCACGTAATTTTCTATCAAGGATAGATCAATTTAAGTATTTTTATGGCTTAATAACATTTAAATATGTTAGATAGTTGATTTTCAATAGATTTTAACAAATCTTCACGATATTGTTTATTTATTTATTGAAGATAGTTTTGGCACATCAGTAGAAATTATGGCCATATATAAAATAATGAGACAGGTGGCGTCGCGTTCGATCTGGTAAGACAGTTGGCTTCCCCTTTGGAGGGGAGGCAGGCCAACATCTGATGCGTTTTCCGTACGACTTTCAACTCCCTAGTCACTTGGTGGTTCGTAGCAATTTTTGTAGTAAACCGGATTTTTCTAGAGCGTTTTTAAAATGAGGAACAACAATTTTTAGCAACGGTACGCTATCAAGTTTTATTCCATTCTTGGGCACAGCGTAACGGAAACTTTTGCAAAACTTCAACGGCCTATGGACACAATCTTTTCTTATGGGCCCAGGAGGCCCAGGCAGCTAGTTTATAATAAAATAAATGTGCATAAAATCTGTGCAAAAATGGTTCCGAAAAACCTTTCGCAGGATCAAAAGAACAAAAGGGAAACATCTTGACTTTTTGGGGCGGATTGAAAACTGTCATTTTCTGGAACGTGTCATTACTGATGATGAGTTTTGGACTCTTGAACACAAAGCCAGGAATGGCATACTTCAACATCTATTTAGAGATTTGACTCATCAGTAGAAAGTAAAGGCTCATGCATTATTATTATTTTTCTGATCTCGTGTATTCGTTATTTTATTTCGTCAATTCTCAATCTGTTTATTTATTTGTCTTTTCTTTCTAAATTTAATTAGTAACGCTAGAAACATATTAAGTATATAGGAGAGCATGAACATCAACATAGAATATAAAAGCTATCTAGAAAATGAGAAAGAAAATATATACAGACAAACGGTGGCAGTTTTTTGAATTAGTTTGAATATATTTCAATTATTCCAATTTGAGATATGTTACGTTAGGGACCATAAGTATTCCAGTTTAGCACTGTTTTTAAGATCAATTATTTGTAAATATTAAAATATTTTGTTATAATTAATTAATTATTTGTTGCATTTTGACATATGAATTTCTTTCATGTTTCTGCTAACTGGAATATTCTTATTTTATAAAATTCCGAAAAACTTCTAAGCGAAAGACGGATTCAAGTAATTTGATAGGAATTCCAATTGCCAGCCTCCCAAGCAAATACGATTATAAGACTACTATTATGAGTTATTTGGTATACAGTGGTGGCCAGAGAAATAGAACCGCTACAATAAAATACACTGTTTAGCAAATAAAGTTGTAATAGCATAGGTAATTAGTACAATAACTGTATAATATAAAAAGTATAATATCAGTTTTTATAGTTTTAAAAAAATAGTGTAAATATAATATTTAAAAAAAAATTAAGAAAAAGAACATAAAAATGTGGTCATAAAAAATAGAGCCATTCATAAAAAAACAGAAACCCAAAATTTATAAAGTAAATATTGTTTCTTCGCGTTTTGCTGTTAATTTATCAACACGTTTTGTTTATCTCAAGCGTTGAAATTTAAAAATAAATGAAAAAAAACTTCGCCGAATAATAATTTTGCTAGAAATCGGTCGTAGCGTCCATTGTACAGTCTATATATATATATATATATATATATATATATATATATATATATATATATATATATATATATATATATATATATATCTGTGTACATATATCGCATCTAGAGCTTTCAATGCATCAAGATATATAACTTTAGATTAAACTCTTGAATAACCAGATGAATTCTAATATTCTATTTTGAACTGGTTTAATACATATTGTAAAGGAAATTTAAAATATTAAAGATATATATCATTATTTCCATTGGCCTAATGACCAAAGTTAAGTAACTCTACGATACATATGTGCAAGTCTTGACAACACTGACATTAAGACGCAGATTTTGAACTTTCTATATAGCAGTGTCAGTAAATGATAAAACAATGAACATTTAAGTTCCACTTCAAACCAAATATTTCTCCTCTTAACTGGTTTAATACATATTGTAAAGCAAATTTAAAATATTAAAGATATATATCATTATTTCCATTGGCCTAATGACCAAAGTTAAGTAACTCTAAGATACATATGTGCAAGTCTTGATAACACTGACATTAAGACGCAGATTTTGAACTTTCTATATAGCAGTGCCAGTAAATGATAAAACAATGAACATTTAAGTTCCACTTCGAACCAAATATTTCTCCTCTACGTGAATATCACAAAGTGCTTCTTAGTTGCGGAGAATCTCGTATTAAGAAGAATGTATTTTTGCTGCGGCCGAGAAGATTAGAATGCCAGGATTTTGCAACGTGTTCGGGAAAACTTGTTAAAAGGGTGCCAGGCTTGCGTAGACCCAAATGGTGGACATTTTTAACATTGAATATTATAAAATAATTAATCATATATACCTTAATGTGATTTGAATAGTTTAAAAAGTATTATGGTGATAAAAGTTAGTGCTAATAATTTCAACTTTTACATTAAACGACAACCAGGTGTCAGTTTTCCTTTTTTTATAACAAAATAAATAAAATTTTTGCTGAAACGTCTGTAGTGGCTATAATATGTATAGGGTATTTGTACACCCTGTATTTAAAAGATGTAAGGAAATTGTGTCTATTAGAACAATTTTCAATCACATTTATTGATGATTACTCGCCATCAAACATTTGATCTTGGTTAGAATTTGCTGTCATATCCACCATATAGTCCTGACCTTGTACGGCTTTAATTTATTTCGTTTACTATAAAATCATTAGTTTATGATATTGGATAAATTTATTTCAAGGCATACAAAATATTTCAAGGTAAAAAAACAGAAAATACTTTTCGGAAAACACTCTAATGCAATCTGAACTGGATTAACCAGAGAACACTATTTTTGCAAATTTTTAAACTTATAAATATTTGATATTTAATAAATACACGTTCTGAAAGTATCGATAAACTTAAAGAATATGCTTCAGATCAGTTAATGTTCAACGAGCATTATAAACCAAAGATTAAACGGATAATGTTGCAAACTAAAAATGAATGCACATGTTTTGAACGAAATATCGATAGTTGTAGTTCTGAGAAATGAGGTAGACTTAGTAACATTTTGCTTTTCTAATTGGAAAATAAAGTTTCGCGTGTCTGATATATAATTTTCTATACGTAAAAATATTTTCTGCGTTATTTAAGATCATTTATTTCAAATTGAAGTAATTTAAAGAAATTTGGAAAACCTAATCTTGTTTGTTTCTTTTTTTATATATTATATATTACATAAAATAAATTATAAGTGTGATTGTGCATAATAGCCACAGCTTGACCGTTTAATATGAAAAACCGTTTAATGTGAGAAAGCAGGAACATGAGGCCTCTTTCAAGGTGTTCAGTTTTAACTTAGAAGATTAAATACTTAATTTTCTGACCAAATATTCCTATACAAGCAGTGATCTTAAAAGTTATTGAACAAGACACTTATATAAAATTTGTTATATTGAAATCTTTCCATGTGGCCGAAATGTGCAAAAATTATCAAATTATTCACATGATAAAGAACATGTTGAAGAAGAAGATTCCTATAATTTAAAAGCAGTAAATAAGAATCTATCTAAAAAAGTAATACAGTAATACTAAAAATGATACTGAATATAAAGGAGAAAATATATGACATTCATTGTTGTTAAGTGAGGAAATACAAAGTTAAATTAAAATAAAAAATAAAGCATATAATAAATAACTTGCAACTTTCAGGCAAATAACACAGGTGAACAAATTTAAACTTTTTTGTGGTAACATTGATGAAAATAGGTGTATATGAAGTATTTTGTAGGCGTAAATCAAAAATAATAAAAACACGTACATATTTTTTGTTACAAGAGGTCGGTGGAGGGTAAAAAAATACTCATATTTATTTAATATAAACATGTAAATTGTGTTAAATCTATGCAAAGGCATTACTGAGGATTATGTGAATAAAAAATATATTACATGAGATGTCATACAGCGACAAAAACTTTCACTTTTTCCTCTTGTATTCTCTAGCTTCATCTGTTTTTAAAAAGCAACAGTAGTCAGCCAATATACATGGATTACAGCGTCCCTATTATCTTACTTTCATCGCTCTGATATCCTGGTGAAACTTCTCTCGTTGTTCGTCTCTTACTGCACCCATATTTTCCGGGAAAAAAAATTCAAGTGGGAGTGCCGTGTGGGACATGCGACACCCTAGTATTTCGTAGGCTTTCAAAACTTAATTTATGAGGTTTTTATAGTTTTCATCTTTCTTATTGCCCAGAAATCCGCTTACTACACTTACAAAACACTTCCAAGCTGCGAATTCTTAATCCTTTATTTTATCCATAGCTTTTCTTGAAAACAGAAATTACCTAGAAGCTTCCTTATTTGAGGATGCGATAAATATGCCTTCTTTCAGTTTTGCATCACTTAATTGAGGAAATATTTCTTTTATATACTAGAAACCATTACCTCCGTTGTCCATGGATTTGAAAAAGTTTTTCATTAGTCTAAGCTTAATGTGGAGAGGTGGAAGAAGCCGATTTTTTGGTTTACAAGAGGGGCATATTTTCTGTTTGAAGTACTAGGTTCAAAAGAAGTTCTATGAGGCCAAACAATCACTTACATGGTCAGTAGGTTCTCTCCACACCATAGGAACAGCAAACGGCATAGAATTTTTCTTGTGGTGCATCCAGACCAGAATACATATTCACAAATGATATTATGAAAATCGGCGAATAACATAATGAAAACCTTAGTATAATTTATTCAAGATAATGCTTGAAATACGAGATAATACACAACATATGATTAGAGACGCTAAGAGTGAATTTACTGTGTATTCATGTAGATAAACTATATATAACACAGGCCAATAGTTGTTTTGGTGGGCGGTATTTGGAACCTGATTTCATATGAATTTCATGCCCTGATTTTAAATATGGCATTAATTTTTGCCTAGGAGCTCAAATTTTTTTGATATAACATTTTAGTGAAATATATGTTACACTATTTTAATTTAAATCCATAGATCAAATAAAAAAACTAAACACGGAATTTTTATGGTTATATTATACAAACATTATTATATATAAAGATAGAGGAAAAAGTCACCGATGAGGGACTATACTCGTCCTCACAGAGGTAGCTGGTCAAACGTTGGGATCGACACTTCCTCTGAGTAAGAGACCGGGCGTCTTACAAAGATTAAATCAGGATAAGTCCACTTGCTATTGTTGTTTTGATTGGTTCCAGTAATATTTACTACGCAGAAATAACAGTCATCGAAGTGGTTTTGTCGATACGATAGTCCACTATCGTAAATGTTCTGTACAAGTTTTATAATATGCTAGATATGCGATGCCCAGGTTTTATCCTGATCCAAGTTTTAACACCTTCCAAGCCTAACACCAAACTATCCAAGATAAGCTCTCTTTACAAAGTTACTAACCGTTTTTCTGTTTTCTTTTACCATGCATTCTCCACATATGTAGCAAAACACATCAGGATGATTTACACAACTTCTGAACTCATTTTATTTCTATTCAACAATACAAATACAACAATCTATAACACAGTACGTTTTAGGTTAACTTTATAACAACTCTTTCCTAAAAACAAATATCGCGCTAGGTCAACTTCGATCTACACGGTACGGCAAGAACTCACAAACTAACCTCAATTCTAGATCAAGCGCTGAAGGTCATTTCAGTTACCGGAAAGGCAATGCTTATGCCATCTAGTGGGTTTCTCTGAAACTAAGTCAACGACAGACTGACAATAGGGCAAATATACAGGAACCAGCCCTTGTACAAGATGTCCAATATTATTGTTTATTTTTGTAGGTATAATTAATTGAAATCGATTTAAGGTATAATAATTTAATTATTATAACATTATAGTACAGTGTTTGAAAATGTATTTAGCAAAAATATTATTGTCGAGATGGCAGCCTTCGCGACGCTGGCATTTTTAAAAGCGTGATCGAAAATGTGTCCTGCACCCTGCACCACCGCACACACAAAAAAATCACCCTGTCGCACATATGTCTGGTTATCGAGTGGATCTCATGAACAATATTCTCGTTTAGTTGCAATATGGTGCGTGGTTTATTTTCATAAACGTTGCTCCTAACATAACGCCACATGAAAAAATCAAGTGGAGATCTGGACTTCTTGGGGGCCAATTTATGTTACCTCTACGGGATATATCACTGTTCCTAGGAATAATTTCTGTACAGCCTCCAAAGAATCACATGAGGTATGCCAAGTAGCGCTGTTCTTGCAGTGATTGGTGCAAAATCTCTAGCATCTTCAAAGAAGTATGGGCCAATTATGTCTCTAGCTAACATTGCGGTCCGTACAACAACTTTTGGGTTATGTAATGGTTTTTCGTTGTTTTTCGTTATAACATTTCATTGGCAAATGTCAAGCGCATAACAAAATCCGTTTCTTTCATATCTTGTACAATTTGAATTTTATAGGGATAAAGACAAAGATCTTTTTTTAATGACATTTAGTGAAGGTTTCTTAACGTGTACCTGGCTACTTCGCTTCAGTACGGATTGGGATAGATTTTCTCTAACCGACTCATGCACACGTTCAATGTTTTTTGAACTTCTGCTTGACCATGGACAACCCGTAGAGGGTAAATTTAGAGTTGATCCTGTAATTTCAAACTGTTTTATCCATTTCTTTATTAAATTAACTCTTGATGCCTGGTTTATGCCATGTAAATTATACTCGGTCCTTTAAAAACAACGAGCCGTAATAAGCGAATTGTTATTTTAATAATACGCCCGAATACAGAAAGTGCGTCGTTGTCTGGTGAAACGCTCCATAGCAACTAATTTTCCCTGAACCAAGCGTCGATGCAAAGTTAACACGACCAGCGCGTCCTGTGTCACCTAGGAGCAAACAAATAACTAATATGAACGACATTTCTAGACACTTGGTATAATAATTTTGGAATACCCATACTTGAATGTATTGAATTGAAAAAAGAACATTGACAGATAAGTGGATGTATCTAAAAAAGTAGAGCTGATAGAAAATAACTGATTTCATATTTAGATTTAACGTCCCAGATATAGCAAAAATCAGTTCTAAAATCCTACGCACAAAAGAAATATTTTTTCTTTTATGACTGTGTAATAGAACAACTCATGGTATTGAATACATTTTTTAAAAATTACTAATGAAATTCCTCAAAAATATGGCCAAGAAACAAATTCTAACAGTTTGGAAATAGATTATCACACGCTACAACTTCTGATAGAAACATAAAAACAATTACCCCTAAATCAACATTGGTATGCAATTATGAGTTTCAATTAGGATTAGGATTAGAAAGTAAGGGACTCAGATAGGGTAGAAAAACAGGTAGTATGTCCTCACTCTTGTTCAACTTGTATGTTAAAACTTCACTATGAAAATGGCAGCGCCATAATGGAAGTGTGGGACTACTTATTGAAAAAGATAGAAGATCTGGGGATCAGGTAAGACTAGTAACCTAGACCTAGTAACGCATTAACCTCAAGGGGACCTAGTAACCTCAAAGGGACGGCGTATGTTACTGAAATATTGCAGCCCGTCGTTAGGTCGTATATGCAAGCTCGTCCAAATCTTACTTTTCAGAAAATTAACGCCAGATCCTATACAGCTCGTCATAGAGCCCAGTTTAGATGAATCCTTTAAAATGGAACCTTTAAAACAAAGTACTTAATAACAGCTCGAACTTCCAATGAATTAATTTTTAAGGAAATCTCAAAACTTGTTTAGTTTACTCCATCGTCACAAACAAGCAACTAAACGCACACGACTGACACTTCGCACCACATCCTCTAACAAATCATACTTAACAAATATCATAGCTATTTGGTTCTACCTTCGTCATCTTTGTGTCACGCCTATGACTTTTCGAGCAGCTCTCGTGAATTTTATTTATAAATTCACAAAATTTATGAAATATCTGATGATTCAGATTAACCTATTGAATCTCTTCCGTATTTTCTAATATTCATATTGAGTATATAATTCAGATTGGAACAACGAAGCTCATAAAACAAATTTTATTGCGCAGTTTTCATTAAGTTAACTTAAAGTTATATTTTGGTCTGTATAATAATTTTTAAAAGATTATATGATACATATATCAGAAATGTAAGCTATAGAAGTTTATTTCCAAAATATGGCAATTCTTTAAATTAACCGCCCACATTTTTTATTTTGGTCATAAATTTTCAAGGCAGATAAAGTTAATTTTATTAATAAAAAACGTAAAAATCAAATATGGCTTAAAAATGTTTCATATGCTTATTTCTTAATATACGAGGGTTGCTATTTATGATATTATTGCCTGTATACATTATCAGAACGTTTTGTCATACGGAGGCTAGTTGTGTTGTTTAGTGACTTGAAAATTTCATCTGTCAAAAAATGGAATTAACTCGTGAGAATTTTCGTGCGATGATTTAATACGACTTTTGACGTGGTTTATCTCAGTGACAGTGTAGCGATTAACCCACTTCCACTTTTGGCGTTGTAGTACCAACTAAAACCAGTGTATGTCACTGGTTTAGTGAATTCAATCGTAGTCGACGTTCGTTCACAGACGAATTTAAAGATAGTCGCCCAGATTTGTGCGCGTTGAATTCCGCATAATGAAATTGAATCCCTCAATAAAAGGATCGTGTCGATTGGTGCTCTTTCAAAATGAGCCAAACCCAACAAAAGTTGTTCGGGCAAGAAGCACTTGGTCGCCAGTTTTTTTTTGGGATAAATTAGCATGACGCTACAGGGCAACTTGAGAATCCTAAAACGATCAGTGATGAATGGTACACAACCATTTGTTTGTTAGGAGTCTTTGAAGAAATTTGAAAAAATAACCAGTGACCAGTGATTTGACATTTGACAAAAAAACAATACGATTTTGGACGCCAGAAGAGGTGGTTGATGCGTTCAAAATGCATGTTTTGGAGATACCTCAATTGACATGGAAAAAGTGCTCTGAAAATTGGTTCAAACGAATGCAAAAGTGTATCGATCATCGCGGAGAATATTCTGAAAAACAATAAAACCATTTTCAATGATAAATATTTGTTTTTATTTATTATTCCTGATACATAAGTAACCACCCTCGAATTTTATATCAATATCAGATCCAGAGAAATGCGAAGAGGAGATATTGATAAATGTACGGTTTTGAATATTTCTAGAAAGCAAAAATGAAAATGATTGCTATGTAAATAAGTATTAATTATGACTATTTTGTAGAAGTAATTGATATTTGCCAATTTTGATTTCTTTAGAATTCTTATTGCTAATGTGATTTATGTACCAACGCAAAAAAACATTGATCATAGTCTCTATTAGCCAAATTTTTGACCAAAAAGAATGAAAAAGAAAACTTTACCAATTCTTCTATACAGTTGTTGGTGTTTCATTAATAATGTCTATTATTTTGTAAAATTTGAGCTTTAATTTCCATAATAAAATAAATTACCTTAATAATTAAAGTATTGGCCATCATTAGCTATGACTTTTTCCCATTTTTCTGTCAAATAATCTACTTTTTCGTAAGAATGTAAGTGTTCGTTGTTCTGATAGTCTGTGCTGCATCGATCGAAATAAGTGGTAGTCATAACAAAAGTGTATGACAATAACAATTTGCATTTTGAAGAAATATAATTACTTTGATGGATGAGTTATATACACAGAGTTGAAAATTGAAATTGTTGATCGAATATAGGATATTCAAGAAGAACTACGTAATCCCTGCTACATAATCGCTGCCTTAGATTTCTTGCTTTAAGAAAGCGCTTTATTACCTCAACAACATTGCCTCAAAGGCCAATTAGTGTAGACGTCAGGCAAGATATTGTTGGTATATGTGGAAGATACATATATACATATATACATTTATGTATAAATGGATAAATATATACATTTTTCTGAATTTGTTCCATATCTTGGTAGTCAAATCATATTGTGATTGAGTCTTCTGATATGTCTCTATTAATCTAGCTTTGTCTGGTAAAGTAACAACTATTTGTCATGAGTGCTGTGTGCTATATCTATCAATTTTCATATATTACGGTTGATTATCACTTTGATTGATTGGTTCTTATTTGGTCTTGTGCCATAATTTCTTCTTTGAAGTTATGTTGAGGTTGAACATCTGGCAAACAGAAAAATTACCAGATGAATGGAAATGTGCTCTTATACACCCGCTGCACAAGAAAGGAGACAGAACAGATGTGAACAACTACAGAGGAATCTCCTTACTACAATTCACTTACAAAATCTTATCAGCATGCCTTCTCCAGAGAACACAGGAACAACTAGAACACAAAATTGGCGAGTACCAGGAAGGCTTTCGCCCTGGTTGCTCATGCACTGAACAAATATTTAACTTAAAAACAATACTGAAATACAAAGCTATCAGGAACGTCCCAATCATCTGCACGTTCGTTGACTTCAAGAAAGCATATGACTGCATTGACCGAAAATCTCTGTTCAACATCCTATAAGAACCAGGACTCGACCCCAAAACACTACGATTGATCAAGCAGACACTGACCGACACAATCTCTAAAGTGAAATTTATGGGAGAAATTTCCGAATCCTTCCTGATTAAAACCGGAGTACGCCAAGGAGATGGGTTATCCCCACTCCTCTTCAACCTGATACTGAACAAAGTCATAAGAGAATTGGAAAGGAACTAAAAAAGAACACTGGAAACCAACCAACTGGAACCAATACTCGCAGATAATAAAAAAAGGACAACCAAACAGTTTGAAGTCCTTAAAATGAAATGTCCAAAATTTGAACACCAAATACGGCAAAATAAATAAGGTCACTCACTTCAAATACCTGGGCGAGATTCTCGAACCCACAGGGGGAGAGAAGATAGCACAGAAGACTTGATTACAGAAGATGAAGAGGGCATACTGCAAGACACACAATATCTACAATAAGAAATGCCTATCCACACACACAAAAATAAGACACTACAACACAATAATTAAACCAGAAGTACTATACGCAAGCGAGACACTTATGAGGAAAAATTCTCGGCCCAAAACTAACAGTGGAAGGATATAGACTACATTCTAGAAAGACCACAGAGAGAATGTCCAACGTAGCGGCGGGCATAAGAAAAAGAAGGTTGAAATTCTATGGACATATCAGTAGATTCCCACCGGCAAGACTCACCAACAGAATTCCTACGTACATATAAAGAGTCAAGTCAACAGTACCATGGATCGCAGAAGTCAGAGCTGATCTAGGAAAGGCACAAATGGGTCCGACAGAGATTGAGGATAGAAGAACGTACAGACACAAAGTAAATATGTGGAACGTTGCATCAGAGAGCGAAGTTTCGAGGAGATCTGGAACAAGTGGACGGAGGAAAGAAAGAGAATCCACGGAGAAAGGATGAGAGAGGTGTGGAGGATCAGAAAGAACGCTCGAAAAATATACGCTCGAAATATATATATATATATATATATATATATATATATATATATATATATATATATATATATATATATATATATATATATATATATATATATATTTTTTTTATTATTCTTTTTTTTCTTACCAATTAGATGTCCAAATCGTTCACCAATTGAGCATGTTTGGGATCACTTCTGAATGTATTCAATGCCCTGTAAAGTTCTGAAGTCCTAAGATATATAGCTTGAATTGAGATACCTCAAGCCAAGATGAATTAGTAAGAATGCTATATAACAGGCAAATCTACTGGTTGAATTGTCAGAAATGTTTTCTGTTTACACCATAAAAATTGAACATTTAATAACTAATTCTTAGTTTTGACATTTTAGTGTTAGACAGCAAATATTTTTATTGTTTTTAAAACTAACATTAATCTTGTAATAACCGACAAATGATGTTAGTAACAGAAAGTGTTTTGTAATACTAGACTTTCAAACTCGCCAGCACCTGACTGCCCCTAAAGTAAGCTTTTAGGAGTGAAGACGCAACAGCAATTACATCTTAACGCCGGCTCTAAACCACATTTGTCAGCTTTTTATATAGGCTACTAATACTTGGTTTGTACTTTGCCTTTAGCTTCTCAAAAAAACCTACCAACTAGCCAACAACCAACGAAGAAAACCTCTCCGGCATCCGGCATTACCCAGCCTGCTTACTATCGTGACTGATGAGTGAGTCCTTGTCGTATTTTGTACCCCTGCTTATAAAACACTCACAAGCATATAAGTATCGCACAAATATCATCACTGTGACGGAAAATCAAACTCGCGCTACCGCAACCGACCAACACCCGCACCAACGCCTTAGGCACTGTCTCTGGATAGTATATGACCATTCGTTTATTCCACAAAATATGACTGAAAGAGCATATAGATGATCAGTTGGAGTGTCTAAAGTATCTTCCAAATCGAGTCAAATGAGGGAAAGTGTGATGATTTATAAATATATTTTATTAAAGCTTTTCCTTAATGGGATTATATTGAAAATATCCATAACGATCTAAACAATTTAATAACATTAGGAATAAATATTCCTTTCCTTTGAATATATGGTTCTTACATCTAGAAATAAATAGAGATAAATCCGTCAGCTTTCTAATAAACTCGTTTCCTAAATGGGGTTATATTTCAAAAATCGTTTTTAGACTGAGCTTGGCAAAAAAGGCGCACTGTTTTTTTTTCGTGCTCCTTTCTCTTCAATCCATAGTTTCCCGTTAGAAATCATTAATCATCAAGGACTCGGCAAAGGTGTCCGATAGAAACGCGGACCCACCAACCAAAAACAATTGGCAACGGGCCATCACGCTTGTGACGTCATCGCTTGCGCTTATGACGTCGAACCGCCGTTTTCCTGTGGGATAGTGTGCCGGCAGGTTCAGCCAGCCATACGGATGACGTTTCGTGTCAATACCACTTAAGAGATAAACTGCGTAAGATTTTTCTCTTTGCTTTATTAACATATATTTTTAAATATTATATATTATAAATATATATAACATTTTCTTAACATTTTTCAATGCATCAGCATAAGAAATTTCGTTGTTACACAAAATTTGATGTAAATTCTTTATTCATAAATATGCATTTACAAAAATTTCCGATAATTACTTCGACGCTGTAATTAGTAAGAAGAACAAGAATCTGAATCATAGTCTACATGGAATTATAAGTGGTGAGAAGTAAAGATAAAATTAAGCGTTAATTAATGATATTCAATTTACAATTATATGCAACGGGGATAATATGACATCATGTGTATAGTGGATGTATGAAGAAATGTATGATGTATGTAGAAATTAATAGAGTGTATATAAACATATTAAAAATAATAAGACTTGGTCTGTATAATGAATGCATCTTTAAACTATGCAGATTGGTGTATGTAAAACAGATAGATACAATAACAATAGATCACATTAGATATCACAGTTATAGACCAGAAGAATAAAATAAATATACTAGTGTAATAGTAAGATAAATTGTTGTAACTATGTTAGAAATGATTAGATTCGCTACAAGAAAGAGAAAGATTTAAGTAAGGCGAATAATAAGGAGGAATTGGCAATCGATATCATTTTTTGAAAGATAGAAGGCATTCCAAATCTTAGGCTAAGGTCAGAGAACTTAACGCATTTGGTAATAATGCAGGTAGCAGACATAAGAGGGAGAAGAGGTATTTCACTAGGTGTTCATGTGCAATGATCGCAATCTGCAATGATCGATTCTAAGTCTGACTCCTGATAGTTTCTTGGAAGAATGGAGACGTGTAGTCCCTAAAAATCAGAGATTTTATGGACGAATTTAAAGTTTAATTAAGAACTCTCATACATATTCCAGTCGTTCTGGACAAAATTCTTTATAAGAAAGTCAACGTTGAGGGATAGATCAGTATGGGCAGAGTATAAGATTGAAAAGAGGATCAGAGTCCAACTCTTCACTCAGTTGGACTCGAACACTTTCGTTCACTCGAAGCGAACAATACTTGAAAATGAGATTGAGGCGATATGTCATGACTCTCACAGAACAAACGGATCGACACCCGGAATGATTTAGGGACATTACACTATCCGTGAAATTATTCGATGTAACATATACACAAATATATATACATATATCATAACATCAGATATTAATTATATGGTATTAAAAAGAAAACTAGCGGCCAATATAATTATTTTTTTAGTTCGTTAAATATAATATATAATTCAATAAAACCCTTGTCAAGTCAATGCATTTAGATTAGCGACGATACAAAGCCATTAGGTTTGATACAATTCTGAACTGTCAAAGTATAAAAAAATACACATGCACAGCAGCTTTAACATTCATTTCTAACAGTCATTCCTTGAAACTTTCTAACCTGATTGATATCAGATACGAAAATAGGTGTGACTTCGATGGTACCAGTTCTGGTAAGTAAACAGGGTCTAGCAACAAATCGGAGCTTAATTTATTTATTTTTTAGTATATCAATAACATTTGAGTTAGGTTGAGCACTGTCCTGGTGAAATATTATTTTCTTCTTAACTAAGTTAGGACTTTTTTGTTTTAATTTATCCAAGACTATAGCATTTGCCTGTTTAAAGGTAATCGATAATATGAATGGCTTTCTTATTCCAAAATATGGAAGCCACATTTTACAACTATATTTTAACATCACAAATTTCAACCCTAACTCAACCCTCTCAATTAAAGAACTGTCAAAATTAAACTAACGAACACAGCGATCTGGAATTTGGCAGTTGATGGTCTGATGGAGTGAACTTTTTCGCCCATAAATTATATGCGTAAACTAACTGTAACAATGAAAATCAACTAAAATCGGATGTAAGTTCTTTCAACAAGGAGGTTTTTTTAATTTTAAGTTAAAGGAAAAATGTCAATTTTTTTTATTATTTTGTAATTTTTTTATCATTTATTGAGAAAGTTGAATAATTGTTATTTATTACAGTCTGTTAAAATCTTTTGACGGTAATCGGGCTGTAAACATAAACAACATCAAACAGATATTTTTTTAGGATGTAGTGGCAGTTCGATAATCTTTCTTGCAATTCTGGCAATTCACCGCATCTGTGATAATTGTATTTGTTTACATATCCATTTAATAAAATACACAGCCTCCATTTAATCCTATAACTCACGTAACTGGTGATTTATTTAAACTTAGGAACTTTTATATTTTTATGTTGAAACATAAAATGGTGTCACCAAAAATATTACTAAAATTTCCCCTAGATCTCTCATTGAAATTTGTTTGCCGTAATTAGTTTTAATGCTTCCTGAGCAACAAAGTATTTTAAAAGCCCTTCGTAATCACATTTGATTATTTTAAAGGAATAATCTTCGTTGTTTGCATTTCAACAAAAATATTTCCCATAAGAAAATCAACTACATGTGCTTCTCTTCTTTTTTTTCCTTCTATGCCATCGGCTCCGATAGAGTTATTTAATATTTTTATACTTTAAGTTCAAAATAATGATCAAATTTAAAAAGAAACTGAAAAAATTCAATAAACTTATATCGTAGTTTAAGAAAATTAGTGATTCCGTTTTAATAATTACCAACTTGTCGTGTTGGTTATCCACATTTATAGTCACGTAGTTTTAGGGATTAAATGAAGGCTCTGGATATACTTCGCTAAAGATAAAACGAACATTGTTCAAATAATGATTCTTTTCATACTTACATTGAACGACTTGTAGACTTCGTTTCATGATGTACTTCTAATTTTTACTTTTTAAAGGTTAAGGTAAACCACAATAGACGTCGAAAAAAATCACATTTAGAACAAAACACACCTATCAAACATATACTAGAATAGCCGTCAAGTTATTAGAACAATCCTGTTCTGAGGTATTTACAAACAATTACAAAACCACCAATCCACCCCATTACAATAAATATGCAGCATATAAGTTTACGATCCACCCAGCTTTCACAATTCGATCATCCGAAAATAATCGAGAAATAGAACTGCAAAAAATATAACTCATAGCACACAATAACGGCTTCAATAAAAAATAAATTACTTCATAAATAAAAAAAAGGAAACTATTATTAATTCAAGTATACTCAAAAATAAAACAAACAAATGATAAAAAATATTTTAAGATTACATATTTTAGTCTAATTTCAAAATAAATGGCTCTCTCTTTAAGGAAACATAATTTGCAAATAGTGTTTAAAACCCCCAGTCAACCCTTAAATTACTTTTTAATGCCAAAGATAAAAAGTCACAAAATAAAAAATCTGGAGTTGATATGATAAGTTGCAACGAGTACAGTAGCTGCAAACGGGCCGAAATTTTCAGACCAGAGAACACAAATCTGCGTAAAAACGAAATTATAATTTTGCGCAGCATTTCATAGATACCGGATATATATTTCCCGAGATTGCAAATTTAAACATTTTACATACAGCGCCAAAAAGCAAAAAAAAACATTTTCGAAGCGATTGAAATTTATAAATATAATAAAGACCGGTTTAGACAGTTATTAAATGATGAGTTTTAAAGTAGTGTTTGATAATGCAACATTGTTTTACGAAACTGTCGTCATACAAAGTTAAAAAATAAAAGTGATAGATAACAAATTAAAAAAAATGTTTTATTAATGTGTTTAAAAATGAACTAAGAACTAAATAACTAAAATGAACTAAAAAATGAATATGTTTAAAAATGAACAAAGTAACGGACAAATCAATCAATAACACTGAGGAACAATTTGAAAAATAATTTCTGTTGAGTTCGATATTTAAGCTGTTTTATACGTAAATTGACATGCTAATTCCAAAACTTTATTTAGTTTTTTTCTATCTTTTTTTCTATCACGTCAAGTTTTTTCTCTACAGTTGTTGCCCATCCGACTAAGCTTGGCGAATCACAGAAGTCACTACTGCTCTCCTACCGGCGAACCTTCTTCGACCTAGGAGTGGGGGCGTGACGTTGCGTCATCCAAAACTAGTTCGGTCAGTTACGCAAGAGATCATCTTAAAATGGTCTGTTTCCTTCTTGGCCAGTAACGCGGGTATACCAAGTATCCCTGTTTTTTGTGCATGTGGGACAGCAGAGCTCGTGAGAAGCATTAGGTGCAATCGAACTGGTCGCCAAGATCTGACCTAAGACCTGGTGATCCAAACATTTTAAATCAGCCACTAGTCGACAGAAAAAACATTGTATTTCCGCCTTGGCATATAAAACTAGGTCTCATGAAGCAATTTGTTAAGGCTTTGTCAATTGAAGGAGACTGCTTTAAGTATATCATTTCGTCATTCCCTAGTCTGTTATATGAAAAGATAAAGGCTGGTGTGTTTGATGGTCCACAGATTCGGCAACTCGTTAAAGATGAAAATTTCACTGAAACAATGACCGAACTTGAAAGGAATGCTTGGTTGGCTTTTACAATTTATTGTTAAAGACTTTCTTGGAAACTACATCTTTCTTGGAACTACCCGAACTACATCGAAATTGTTCAACAACTCTTGGAGAGCTTTAAAAAGCTTGGTTGCAACATGAGTATCAAACTGCATTTCTTACATAGTCATCTTGCTAACTTTCCAGAAAATCTTGGTGCTGTTAGTGATGAACAGGGCGAGCGATTCCACCAAGATCTAAAGGTGATGGAAGCGCGGTATCAAGGTAGATGGGATGTCAGTATGATGGCTGACTACTGTTGGAGCATCAAGCGAGAATGTCCACAAACTGAACACTCCAGGAAAAGCTATAAGAAGAAATTTTTGCCATAATATATTTTATTTATTTTTTGTATAAACACAATTTAACTTTTAATAATATGTTAACCTCTGTATGAATAACATATTCTAATCTATTTCGTCAGATCAAATGAGATCAGGTAAAATGAGATCAGATCTCACCTTATTTCCTTTCGTATGTACACATTTAAGGTAAAATGAGGGGTATGCTCTAGCTTAAGAACTTGACGTGATAGAGAAAAACTGTGAATATTTTTGAATTCAGAGATGAAAAATTAGTCAAAAAGAAGTCACAGATCCAAGTCAACAATATTGCTGTTCCCCATTGTAATTTACAAGCTTAACTTTAAAAAAGTCATTGTTAAAATGACACAGCTGTCAAAAATATACTTACGATAGATACGATAGATGTGAGAAAGATCCTTGTTAACGAAAATCGAAATGTCAAACAATATATTAGGAAAGCTGTTAGGAACTGTTGTATTTTCTTAAAAGGAACTACAGCAGTTTTTAATTATTTTGATTTAGGAACTTTCAGTTAAATATAAGCTTTATAATAAATTTCCCATTCACACCAAATTGCATGGAAATTACTCGACGTGCGTTTCGTTAACCTAGTTACCATCATTCGGAGGTGATTAAAACTAAAGTTTAATTTTATAACGTATCTATTTACAATTTATACTTAAACCTAATACAGTGAAGAGTTTGAAATTTTTGAAACTTATACAATTACTTGCATGTGACTAAAGTAATGTTTAAGTAGTTTATATTTGAATAGACGATTGAAATACAGCTGTGAATTCGTGTTTTAAGAATTTGGGCTACTTCTTGGTTCGATATTTTTGTTGGTATCCTATCAGGTGACCAAACTATCCTAATTGTCGTTCCTCAATCAGTGTTGTAATATGAATCGCTCCTAGTTTTTCCTTGATAATGCCAATGTCCTATCCTGTGTCTCCTGGTAACCCCCTCTATTTTTATCAATATTCTTATCTCCATAGCTGTCATTTTGGATTTACATCTTTTAATTAGAACCTATGATTTCCTTCCATATAGAAAAATAGGAATAAACACTGTCTTATAGATTTTAATTTTAGTCATTATTGATACTTCCTCGTTGTTCGGGAAAACAGATTTTAAAGCATCGAATAGTCAACAAATTTCCGTTTTTTTCCTGGTTTATTTCCATCTCGAATTGTCTTAAAGATTCTTATCATACTTCACCTGACCTTATTAGTTCGTTTGGTTTCGTTTGGAGGTGTTAAAATTAAGTCATTTGCTTACAGAAATTATTTCATAATCACCTGTTTGAGATATTTGGGACCTATATTTATACCTTTCGATAATTTGTTGGCTCTTCTGGCAATGTCATCTATAACTGCTATAAACAAAGTCGGGCTCAAGATTCCCCTTGTTTAAGTCTTGCGTGGGTAACGAAAGTCCTTAAATATATTATCTGTTCTTATTATGTTTTAGGTTTCATAGTACATGCTTTGGACTATGTTAAGGAACCCAGACTTTAGCGTTATTATATATATTTCTTAATTTTTATTTCCATTATAAAGTATGAAGTTAGTTATCATTTCATAGTATCATTTTTCAGTATTATTTTTCTTACGCCTTTGAGATAGTTTTCTTAAACTCGCTTAAATTTAACCTTTTCCTACTATTTAATTAATCTTACGCCTTTCCCGACACAGTATAATGTAAAGGATTTAAGGAAGAACGCGGTCATAATATTTAGAGAATATAAGCAAAATAATTCATCTCACAACTCTGAAGAATTTTCAGCAAATACAGAGGATCAAAATCTTGTTGGAATATTCAATTTCCACAACGATACAATAAAGTTGTTCTGACAGGATTATTTTGTAAGATTTTTCACTATATAGTTTTGATATAAATTTGTGCATCTTTCTCTACAAGAACCAATGATAAAATGCCATTAAAACTTAGTACAGTTCTAACTGATTAATGTTTCATTTTCAATAGTATATATTTTCTTATTCAAAAGTAGCTTAGAAGATGAATATTTGTTATTGTAAAATAAAGAGTTTTCCAACAAGAGTGTCAGAATTTTGAAACGTAATTGAGGTAACACTATTTGAAATACAAATATCACTAATAGATTTCTGCGTTCAGTACATTATGCCAATTCAACGTGGAAAGATATTCGATTCAATAATGCGTAGAAATTGAAAGTTGGTAGAGGACTCTCACTTTGGGAAAAAAACAATCTTTTGTAAAGAAGCGTACTTCTGGCATAATGGAGTTGTGAATGGCAACTGAAAATCCTCATGTGGTTCAGGAGTTACCTCTTTATCTTCAGAAAGTCACCATTTAGTGCGTTTTTTCGACTAAAGGAGTGACAGGACCTTCTTTTAAACGATGATGAAAATCATTTTACTGTTAATAGTGCACACTATAGGAATATATTAACAGAATATGTATTTTTTTTCCTTTATTTGGGTTTTCCGCCACTATCTAAAACTCAAAAAATATCAAAAATACCTGTTCTTATTTAAAGAAAGAATCACTGGGTAAAAACAAAAAACCAAACGGAGACAAATTTCTCAGTGATTCTTTTTTCTAATAAATTTGCCTAACGAACAAAATTTTAAAGATATAAAAATGTTATAAAAAATTAAGTTGTCAATGTAAGTATCGTTGACATATACAAAAAAATATATTTACTTTCATTCGTTAATTTATATACTACAAATTAATATAATTTATTTTTTAGTTTAGTTTTGAAAACGGGGGAGAGTACCCTCCGAAACGTTAACGTTAAAAGTTTGTAAAATTTTTTATAACATTTTTATATCTTTAAAATTTTGTTCGTTAGGCAAATTTATTACAAAAAAGAATCACTGAGAAATTTGTCTCCGATTGGTTTTTTGTTTTTACCCAGTGATTCTTTCTTTAAATAAGAACAGGTATTTTTGATATTTTTTGAGTTTTAGATAGTGGCGAAAAACCCAAATAAAGGAAAAACATATATGAACACGCCACAATCATTCAGACATTACTTAGAATATATTTGCCCTGAACTGATAAATATGTAATTAACGATGTGTTCATTTAATAAGCCTTGTTAAGAATCTTGTCAGACAATCGATTTATTGTAAGAAAAATTTCTTGGACACGGTATTTCGCGAAATGGCAATGTCAACTGGCAACCAAAATCATGCGATCTCACGCCCTGGGATTATTTTTTGTGGGGTTAAGTTAAATCTCTGGTTTACAGACACAAACCCAGAACAATTTGTGACCTTAAACGAAACATTCAGGTCACATTCATATCATTGAAATATATCACGCGATATTTGTGAAATAGTAATCGAAAATTGGGTCTCCAGAATGAATTCCACCAGAGGGAACTGAGGGAGACATTTGAACAACATTATTTTCAAAACACAATGCCATTATTTGGATTTCAAGATAAAATAGAAATTATTTTATTATCACTTGTAGTGCCTCATCATTCTGCCTCCTTTTAATGTTGTGAAGCTCTTATTGAACTATTCAGTACATTCTTTACGACTTCCAAATCAATTATTTCGTTCTGCCAAAACAATTATGTTTTTACGCCTACATTGTATTTTGGTTATTTAAAGAACATTTTAAAATATTTATTTATGATGTACATTGTTTAAATCAACGATTAATTCTAAGTGTTCATCTTTCAAACCACAGGTTTATGATCAGTGAAAGCATAGAATGGTCCTAGGAACTAGATGTTTCTAATATAGTTAATGAATTGCTGTTGAATTTGAAATACATGCATGATACAAACAAACCTTAGTCCCCAAAGTTCACTTTTTCTGTCCATAGTGTCCACATGTATTTTCAAACACATATTTTGTGTAAGAAAGGTTTAGTAATCTGAACGACGTCTATTTTTTAATTCTATGTTTCATTACAATATATCCGTTGTATGAAAGAACAATAAGTAATTCGATTAAAACATTGAATTTGTCTTGTAGGAATTGTTGGAGATTTATAGCAATCCTTAAAACTTATCTGTCTATCTAAAGCTAGTAGCTAATTTGGTGTTTGTCGATTTAAGTAGTACATTTCACCTCTATTGACAAGATACATTTTTGCCTGAGAAGCTTTAAAAAATTCATATGTTTTGATTTTTGCAATTTTAAGAGAACATTTTGCATTTTTCATAGAACAGTGTACTTCTTTTCTAATTGGACAAACTTGTAAGTCCCTATCTATTATAGTGTTTGGAACAAACTATGGGACGTAGACCATGGCTCCTAGTACTTTGTTTTAAAATCGTTCTAATATTTATAGGTTAGAATTGCTGGCTGCTCTTCATAGGTGAATGCCGTACATTCAGACCGATTTTAGAATAATATTGTACACCAACATTTGCCAATAAGCCAATATATTTACCGAAGCTTGAGCCCCAGTTACATTCTTTTGGCAAAAATGAGTTTTTGCCAAGCAAGTCTTCTGCCCAGGTGTATACCCAGATATTTAGCATCATGTGCCTGTTTGACTTAACAGGAGAATCCTGTTGTTGGAAGTTGGGTGTTGGAGAGTATACTTGATTTTCTTGGGAACAATATGGTTATATTCGCCCTGGTGTTTCACTAGATCAAAACATAATGCAATGATTTTTTTTTACTTTTGGAAAGGACTAGTTTCGGTGTAAAATCATGCAGCACGTTCATTTAAAAATTATTGCTATTTTTCGTTCTACAATTTTCATCAGTTTAATTTATAAAAATGCACGTGCTTATAAATCACTCTATTATCGTTACATTACTAATAAAGTGCAATGGTACAACCAAATATAAATTATTATGTTTTTATTTATCTTTACATATACCCTGCACCACCCTAATTATAATACCTATTGTATCTGGAGTGTAGCCAGAATTCTACTTTTAGATTTTCTCACTTAGAAATAAAATGTTTGCAATTTAAATTATTTCAACTATTTAAATTATTGTACAATATGTTTTTTTTTTCTTTTTTTTTTGGAAAGCAAAAATGAAATATAGATATATGTACAATTCCTCTATTCATTTCCTGGAATTACATCATCTCGTAATATTAATTATTTGCAAAAAGTAACATTGAAAGAGTAAATATAAGAAAATGTTATACATGAGGTTTTTTCTATAGGACTACGTTTGATGATATTTTGAAAGCGATTAATGTTCTTATTCGTCGGTGAGCAAAAGCTATATAAAACGGGAGCAGATCTTATGTTTATTCGTTTGATCACATAACAAAATCCAAAGGATGGAGTCCTTTGATACCTTTAACTTGTTTATTTACTTTTACATTTTCCACATTTTCCACATTTTCCACATTTGAAACAACTATACATCATTATTGCAAGAATACACATTTGCAGCTTTTATATTTGACTTGCGACTGGTTTTAAATCTAACCAAACCATTAGTAAATCTTAATACAGCTTAAGCGTTCATCCCCATATGTAGTACTGAAGAATGATGTATGTATTCTTGTGGCAAGATATATTATTGTACGCATGTTTCAAGTTCAGTTTCTTATAACTTACCTGCGGTATGAGTAGTTGCTTAATAATTCTGTGGAACTCGTTGGCCAATCGAGGATCGCTATCGCAAACTTTTTTAAAACCATCACTGTTTAACGAGATGTATATGGTCTGGTATTGCTAAAGCTGAGACTGGGACAAGCTTGCAGATACGATCTAACATGCTAAAATTAAACATTCTCTAATGACTGCTACGAAAACACTACCACTGGATCGGTTTTCCAATAATATACCTTTTCATAGCATAATCGCTGGAGTGATCATTGAATGTCGTTCTAATACGACAGTAAAATTTCACCTTTCATTTCGAAAACATTGGACCCTTTTATTCCAACATGACAACCCAAAATAATATCAAAATTCTTTACTAAAGCATACTGAGTTCCATTCCAAGCCCTATAAAACTTTAATTCGGGACCTTTCTAAGGGATATGATTGTAAGCATCTAATAATGACGATAAGCACGTGTGCCTACCGCAACTCAATGCCAATTAACCGTGATCCTCTGAAACGGTCTTGCCTCACTGTAACAGAAACATCACGCACTTGCAGTTAGCTGTACGATTTCGTTTAGCAAGAAACCTAAGAGGGCATTCGTCACGCTCTTGGATACTTCTAGGATGATCACAGCCTCGTGCACCTGTATAACTCTGAATCACAAACAACTTTCTCAATTTCCCCATAACGGTAGAAGCAGCAATGATCAATCGTTTTGTTATTTCACGAAAACTTAAACTTGCGTACCATACAATAACTCGTCGCTTTTCAATTTAAAATAATTGGTGCCAGAAACAACGTGGTGTACAACCTGGTGGCATTTTAGCAGATTTGACAAAGCCAAAAAAATATTACGGCATTAGTATCAAACAAAAAAAACTTACAACATGATGAAAACATTTTTTTAACCATTTACTTTTCCACGTTTTGAACAATCGCATACAAAAACATATAGATAAACCAACAAAAAGTGTAACAGTTTTTGTTTTGAAGATCTATTATACAGTAAGTTTATTTTCATTTTGATTCAAATATGTATGTGGATTATTGCACCTTTTGTGTCCTAGTATATTTGTCTTAATATTTCAGAGGTTTCCGTGAAGGTTTTCTTCAGTTTTTCGTAAAACTAAATGTACAGAGATAGTTGTTTTGAACTAATTCCAATACTATTGTACACGATATAACACTCATAATATTAAATTTGCTCGTGATAACTAGACAGTGGCGGTTGGTCCATAAGGGCACGTAGGCACGTGCCCTACCTAAAAAATTAAAAAATGAATTGAAAAAAATAATTTCAGATTTTATATTAATTTATTCTCTGTTCTGTCTATGATCACGCTTCTTGAGACTTCTATAGTCTAACATCCATAATGTCACTCGCGGTAACAAAATAGGTCGTGGGTTGCCGCAGCGTACCGATTAAAGAACATGTGCTTTGGGCACAGACAAGTTTGTGCCGCTATTGTTTTCTTGACTATCGCGTGTCAAAAACAAAGACAGCAATGCATCGCTTTGCTAGTAACCCGAGGATTAAACGCATTTATAACGTTATATCTTGGGCGCTGCCCCATTCTCAAAAGTCAGGTGTTTTTCGCGATCGCGCTTTTCGACTTTTCGAATGGTTTGAAAGTGAATGTTTTGAACGATTACAATAGTGAAGATGAATTCAGTGCAATATATGAATAGAAATAATATCACATTAACATTTGAGGACCGAATTGTCATCAAAAATCACCAATTAAAACTAATAATTGAAAGGTGTTGTACAATAGAAAAAAGTGAAAAGGTGGTTTTGTTGCAAATCTGTCTGCATTTCCCTCTTTCTTTTCTCGATCATCCACAAGGACAACTGTTCTGGACAGCGTCGTGAAAAAGCGTCTACCCTGTGCGGCCCCTGAATGGAACCAGATGGAACTTTATATCTAAATGTGTAAATGCTGTTTACATTTTCAAAGAAGAATTGCAAACATGCCTTGAAGAAATCATGGACGCCGAGTCGGATAAAATTTTTATTAATCAAACTCAGGGGTTAATAAATTATTTGGTGGATGATAATTTTAAATTTTGGTTGTTTTTCTGCAATAAAATAATGACTCTCAGCGACATTCTCTTTGATCAACTGCAAAGCAGACAATTAGATGCACTTAAAGTTAAGAATAATTCGGTCATTCAAAATATTAGAGGCAATATAGAAATTCAAATTAATCAAGAATTTGGTGGGAATCAAGATTTTGGTCAAGAACTTAACTGGTGAAGAATCTACACGATCATAGAGAATCTCAGAAAGAAACGGAGATTTACTGACAAAGACGACCCTAATCCGAACGGCAGGATATGCAAGGAAATTTACGATACCTTAACCATAACTGTTGCAAATTTATTTGAAACTGAAAAATTTGGTGAATATCAAGCCGTCTTTCCAAATGAAGACATTAAAATCGTGTGTAACCTGTTTGCAAACGTAAATTACTTAAAATGAAAAAACGAACTCTCGGTTATGTACGCACGAGACGATTTTATTAAAACAATCTGCATATTTCCAAAACAATTTAAAATCAACATTTAATGAATCTGTGGAATTGCTGATTGTTTTGTGTAACGTCCTTATGATGACAGTGGAAAGCGAAAGATGTTTCTCTATCCTCAAACGAATCAAAACATTTCTAAGAAACATTATGGTTCAGGAACGGCTGTGCGCGTTAGCAATGGTATCTATTGAAAAAAAAAACTTGTGATGTCAATTTTACATTTTAATGATCAAGTCATCGACCACTTTGCGGAGGATGGACTTCGACTACAAACAGGTAAGTTTAGCAAAATTTTATTATATAGGTACCTATTTGAAAATTTGATATCCGACAGTTACACTCGTATTTCTACACAGCAAAGTGTGTGTCGGATACTAAGAAATGTAAAATTTTTGGATACGACGCATTTCCCTATCCCCATTCCAAAATTTGGTTTATACGTACCCCACCTGTTTTTTCCCACACGAACCGCCGCTGTAACTGGATAGTATAATTATAATAATTTTCTGAGCAAATTCAGTTTTTATAAGTCCTATTATACATCAGTATATGATATATAGAAACCCAACGTCTTCAGAAAATTATTACAGTTGTATCATGTATTTATAAGGGACATATTTAATATTGTAGATATTGTTATATTATCTTTCAGATAATTCCATATGGAGATGTAGTGTACTGTTAAATTAGGTGAGCTTAGTAACCAGATGATATCCTCGAATCAAAAAAGAGTCGAAAGAGTTGAAATATCTCTAAAAAATTCCATTTGTTTCGAGTATAAAAGATTGCTTTGATACGCGACCCTTGTGTTTCATTGACTCCATATTCGAATTATCATTTTTTAACAAATTTAACAGATTACTTCGAAAATTAAGTTTAAATTACTTTCATAAATAAATGTCAAAGGTAAAAAAATATGTTTTGTTGAAGAAGGACTGTGTTATACCAAGCTTATACAGTTCTCCTGTGACAATTATTCGATTAGTATGATCGATTAGTAAGTACCACATACTCACCTGGTGGTTATGATAGATCCAATTTAATAATATTCTGCTGGCAGCTTTATAGTTACAAAAAACCAATAATGAAAAAGTCTCTGAAGACTAAAAAATTGAGTTCTCAAAGCAATGCAAGTCATCACAAAAAAGGATTTTCACGAAAAAAACTTCTTGAAACAAACACCACACCAAATGAGTCTAAAAATCAATAATTCAATATACTGTTAAAACGTCTTAACGAACGTATTGTTGAACCGCCTAACGATCAGTGATTAAATAGATACACGTGTTATATAAAACCATCAAAGCACAAGTGTGCATCAAAATGCGGTGGGGATATTGAAATCGGTTATTTTATTATCACATACCTTATATATAAAACGTGTTTATTGTTCATGGTTTAAAATTTTGGGGATCGATTTTATATTATGGGAAAATCGTAAAGTAAAATAGTTTATGTGGTTTTCCTCAGCTGGCATCGAAAAAAAATAGAAATGTTATGTTGATGAAACGACATTTGTATGAATTATCTAAAATCGAATATCTTGGCTCTCATTCAATATTTATATAAAACATTAACCATGTCAAATTAAAAAGGCAATGTATATAATGAGAAAAATTTTATATTTTAAAAACCTTGAAAACAAATGAAATAGTTAAAAATGTTATTTAATTGTGTTATTAGTTTCAAAAGTTTGAAATTTACGTTGACATTTACTTCCTAAAAGATCAAAAAATTTAATTATCAGGCAACACCATGAGTAGGCAACTTTAAACCAGAAGTTTAAATGCATCTTATTCAGGTCCATATTTTTACGATTTTACTCCAGTGTTTTCTATCTGTTATCCCTGTTTTCTAATTTTGCATTTTCCTTTCATGTAGGTTGTCTTAAAGAAGCTTGTTTATATTTCCTTCTTAGCTAGCTCAAGTTTCCTTTTCTTCTAATACTTGCCATCCTATTTGTTATCATCTTTCGATGGTTTAATAAAATCATTATTAATTAGATATTTGTGGAAATCGTACAATTCCTGGTTTATATTTCTTTCGCAAGCCAGTTCTTTTATATATCCTAATTTTTGCTGCTCTTGATATTTTTTAGCCTTTATTTATTTATTTAGAGAATCTGCACATTACCAACGCTCCTTTAAAACCCAAACTTTGAAAACGCTACATAGATGATATCTTTAGAATACGGCCTCACGGCAACGAACTTCTTTACAAGTTCCTAACCCAATTGAACAAAATCCACTCCAGAATACAGTTCATCCTGGAAGTCGAACAGGATAGGAAATGACCGTTTTTTGGATATACCAACTCACACCGATCGATCCCTTAACGCCAAATCCTGTCATCATCCTTGGCAAATCCAAACAATAGCGAACACCTTGATTTCCAGATCATTCCGACTGACACTACCAGATACACGAAGTGAGGAACTATCAAAAATTTCCACAGCCCTTAGACAAAATGGATATTCATAAAATTGCATCAGAAAAGCCATTTATCGCTTAGTAAACCCAATCATCAAGATTAATAGAGGATCAAGAACCAAATGCACCAAAGGTCCTGCTACCGTACGTAAAAGGATTCTCTAATTGAATAAGCAGACTACTAAGAAAATATAAGATCAGAACAGTCTACAAGCGGCACAAAACTGTCGCAAACATCCTAAAAACCCTATGGAAGGCTGGCTGGAAAATCATGGGGTATATAGCATATCTTGTTCCGACTGCAACAGAACATACATAGGATAAACAAACAGACAGATCTAGGCCAGAATACAGGAACATCAAAACAACTTAAAACACAAACAAACCACTTATGCACTGTCCCAGCACCATCTACCAAGAAACGCCAAAGAAATAGCGAATATTGAAACTATAAGGTCCGAACAATCAGAGAAGCCCTTGAAATAGAAAAAAGGGGTGAGCTAAGAAGTGTACTAAAATTTTGACCTATGCTGACGATGTAGACAATTTTTTTTTGCAAAATCAGTTTGACAAGCAAAATAAACATTTACAGGCTTCGAGAATGCAGCAAAACATATGGGACCGAAGATCAATGAAGGCAAAACCAAGTTCTTGACAGCAACAAATAACCAAAGAGGCCGAGACATCGGACAGAATATGGAGGATATATATCTTGAGGATGAAAAAGAGTTTCAGTACTTAGGCTAAATCCTAACTGCGAATAGTGATTGCAGTAAGAAATCAGACAACCTTTTAGGCTAGCGAATAAATGTTATTTTGGTTTTTCGAAATACCTGCGCAACCATGAAAAACTCTTATTGCCACAGTCCTAATTTACGGGTCAGACGCATAGACCCATAGAACACTTTTATCAACTTTTGAGAGTAAAATCTTAAGAAGAATATATTTCTACTTACAGTGTCAGAGTATATTAAAAAACGAACGATCATCTTTCATCAGAGGCTAGAGCAATCCCCCAGTACTGAACATTATCAACTAGGATGCAGAAACATACATACAAGACTAAACAGAAAACCACCTCCAGATATGTTTTTAGAATAAATTTGTCATGTTAATGTTAAAACTGTCATTACAACACTATCTTGTAGAACAATTATAATTGAAGAGCATACATTTCCAAAAAAGAGACGTAGGTATAACTTGGAATATGAAAGGTGGAGAAAGTCGAGAGCCTTCTATGGCCACTGATGATGATGATGACGAGAGAATATTGAGGATAATACTTTCCTAGTTGTTTTGGTGCCACCTTACTTAGCTAATTTTTATGAAGGGCATTATATATAATATTTATGTAATCAATATTGATTGGAAATTTATAAAATATCATTTACATAATGTTACATAATCTTAACTATGTTAAACTTTGTTTAATATAGTTAAAAAAATAGTGCGAGAAGCCGAACTGATCACGGAGGAATTTTATTTAACAAGTGTACTCTAATTTTGGTCTACGAATAATTTGCATAATGTTACATAACCCTAACTAAAAATGGATTTTAAATTTTATAATACAATTAAAATACGTGTATAAAAGATGTGTGTACAAAACACTTACCGTCTTTTCGATAATATAAGACCTCCGCGTGTTTCTCGATTCCCTTCTGCAACGCCTCCCTCAATCCATTGACAGCTTGTTGAGATGTTAACGGACCGCACAGAAAAGAACAGGAGGCAGATCTTTGCATTACTTCTGCTCTGGAGTATCCTGCGAGACGGCAAAAGCCATCTGAACAATATATGATGTTGCATTGCCCAGGTTTTGAATAGTTTGCCACTAGGAACGAACGATCTGAAATAGAAGGAAATATCGAATAGATTTCATACTTTGTATACTTTGATTAATCAATAATGCTTTTTTGTCATATTTTATTTAAGTATTTTTATAACGCCTATAAACAACAATAATTAAAACTACAATAAACATGTTTTATAAATAAAAATTTACTTGTTTTCTATTCAATTATTTTATAAAATGTTTGTAAGTTGAAGAAACAAAATTCTCATCAGCACAATGACCGTCTATTTATGATATGCCTTATGGTTCGTAGTCTTTCGAAAAGGTAGTTGGCAACACAATAATCATCTAAGAATCGCAATAGACAACTAAAACAACTTTTTCGGTCAGAATTTAAGCACTGGGTTTTTTTAACTAGTTCACTCCATATGTAAAAAGGATAATACACGAATAATCTCCAAACAATCCAGGGACTAAAAGATAACATCTGACAAATCATTGATCAGAAAGATTCACATGTATGTGAAATCGTGAATAAAAAAAAATATAAAATAGTCACTATTAGTAAAACAACAAAAATTTGACATTCCAGTGATATTATGTTCAAAACATATTAGAAATAAACATTAGAATTAAATCAAATAAAAGAAGATTGGGACGAACTAACTGGAGCAATATAAAAAGCTGGAGGGAACTAACATAGAAAGACAATTTCGTTGTCCTAAGCGTATTTTTGTCCTACCATCCACTCATTCATAATAGGAACAACATCTTTGTAACCAGAAAAAAATAGTTCCCAATTGATATTTCTTCTTCTTAGGGAGTAAAAACGTAACTGTTGTTATGGAACATTATCCTGATAAATCAGGATATCATACTGAAAGATAAAATCATTCACAAACTTTCTTCGTATTTATGAACGGTTAAAACTAGGTTTAAGATAATATTTTGATCAATTCTCAGTTTTTTAAATGGTGTATTGACTGAAAACCTAGATGCCATCGAAAGGCATCTTCATGAATATTTGCACTAAAATCCCAAGATTTTTCTGAAATAATTACACAGATCGAACGTGATTTTTGTAACAATAATGAGAGTTTAATTAGAGAATTAATGATTATTTTGCAGTTTTGAGTTTTCTCCCGTAAAGATTGGTAATTGTCCAAGAGTTGAAGGGGACTATCAACAACACCTCACATTTACTTAAACAATGCTTGACATGTTTAAAAAATGAACATTTGATCATCATCATGAGCGATAAAAGTAATTTTCATTTAACAGAGGTAGTCAATAAATAAAACTGCCAATTTTAGGTTTCAGAAAATCGAATTAAAGAAATCGATGAAGAAATGTTGGGAATAGTGGAGGCAAACTTTCGAGAACGGCTTCAATCGTGTTATCGTGAAAATGGTCATCAGTTGAATGACATTATTTCCAAACTTAAACATTGAAAATGGCATGTTACATTATTTTTACGTTGGTAAATATTATTTTTTCAAGAAATTAATGGAGTCATGCTGCTGTAAAAAAAAATCCTTTTTCCGTTGATCACTAATACGAAGGAGGAAATATTCGCTGAACTTATCTTCGTGACAAAAAAGTAAATATGGTTTTCAAGTTTTATATTACATGAAAAGTCAATATCAAACACGTTTTCGGTATAATGTGTGTTCTATCATGGTTTCGTGCCCAGAAATCTGATTCCCCAAAACTTCATTCGACTTTAAAACTTTTAACTTGATTTAAAATAAATTACCTTTAAGTTCTTATCGTATATTTTGTCGATCTTCAAACTTAAAAAGCACAGGCTTAATGTTAGTTTTTATAGCTTTATCGATAAAAACTTAAGTTATTAAAAATGGTTTAATACATAAAACCATTGCTGACAAATTATGGTTAACGAAAGTTATTTGTCCTTAATTACATATGTATATAAATGTGAAATGGGCAAAAGTTTTAATTATTTAACGATTATATGTACAGATTTATTCTTTAGATACAGTGGGAGAAAAAATTAAAAGTAAAAAATATATCATGCATGCTTTGAATTATTTATAATAACATATGCAGTCTGTCCTATGTAAAAATGAGTGAGTGGTTGAATCCTAGCAAAATTAGAAAGACCATCTTTGAATGGCATTTTCAAGCTTTCACAATTAGAAATTTTACATTTTACGATAACATAAAGATCACTAAAGATGATCCACAGCCATTAATCAGAGTTTGAATTGAATAAAAGTGCAAAAAATTACTGAATTTCCTTAAAATAATCATTGTGTCTCCAATTTCAAGAAAGAACTTTTAACTTTCTTAAATACACTATAAATTATTCTGTGTTTTGTCGGTATGTCTAAGGCTTTGATATCATAAAAATGATAGTACAAATTAACCAAAAATCAACATAAAAACAAAGCATATTCTGATTGAGATTTACTGGATCAATTCTTTTGCAATCTTGTAATCGACAAAATAATCAAGTCTTTACCAAAAATGTTTCTGAATACAAAATGGAAAAATACTTGTTTATCTTAGTATATTGCGTCAGAGGCGCGATATTAATTGCCGAATCATAATTCTTCAGGAATTTAAGGAAAATAGTAAAGATAATGAACATGAAAATATACACCAATTAAACTAAAACATGATAACCATCATTGAACAGGTAATAATATTTAAATAACTTGGTATAGCACCAGAACCATACTAGGGTGTAACAAAACTATTGTTTTTTTCCTTTGACTATAAATAAATTATTATACTTCACTTCTTAGAGATTTCATTCGATTACAACTTTTTGCTGCGATAAATAAACATTCCTTCTTCAGTATTAAAATGGGCGAAATAAGTTACGAAATAAGCGCAATTTTAAGACATTATTTTAAAAAGGGCTGCATAGCGACGCCACTTGCCATTACGAGCCACCATCAAAATGGCCAGTTGACATGGCCTGGCTCCGATGGTCTCTCCCAACTACTTTCCTTGCGTTCATAGGCGCAGGTATCCTAGGCTGATGACGGCTGAAATGCTAGAAACCGGTGCCGAGAGATACGTGGTGGTGCATGGTGGTGCATGGTGGTGCAGTGGTGACACGTGGAGAAAGGGTGAATGATTTCTGTAATTTTTTCGTTTTGACGTTTCGTCAAAATCTCATCTGGCATTTTCAAGTCTTTGCTATCTTGGTAGATGGTTCCTCAGTTCAAAGCTGTCTACTAAGAGAGCAAAAATTTAAAAATGCTGGATGAGGTTTTGGCGAAACGTCGTCAAGAATGTAAAAATTCCTTAAACGGATGGATTGACACCTGGAAGAAAAATTCTAAGTCTATATATAATTGTCTATATATTTGTCTATCGTCTTTATTGGGTACTTAGTTAGAATGATTGGGATTCTATTTGCTTTGATGTTTTAAATGAACGTAGAAGGATCAGACGTTTCTGGGATAAAAAGTGAAATGTAATGTAAATCATTCCGAAAATTATAGTATAATGGAGATATGTTTGAGGACATACAAATGAGATATGCAAGGCAAAGGGTTACCACTGATGTTACTTAAATATTGCAGCTGGTTATAAGACTTGTTTACAAGCTCAAGCTTAAGCTTGCAGATAACTCCAAATCGCATACAATTAGTCAAACAATGGAGCTTTTAGGGAAGTCTGCGATTGCGATTTTCGACTGACCGACAAGATTCCTACATTTATCATCGATAGAGGATGTATAAGATAGCATACATAGAAGGTCTGCCAGCAACTTCAAACGAACATGAAGCATGTGCACAATGCGCCTAAAGTACCTTGTCACAAGAAGACAGATCATCTAATTCCATCTCTGCCTTGTAGAGTTACAAATTATTTTAATAACCATAGTGAGCCTATATATTAAGAATTTTTATTATTTTTATCAATTGTAAATGGAAATATATATCATCTTGATGTACATAAAAATGACATTACTTAAAATATACCTTACAGTATGTCTATTGGTAATGTCTATGAATAATTAATGGTAGCAATAGTACTTCAACTTTGACATTAAATGAAAATAATATAAAGTTTATGTTTTTTTTTGCAACAAAACAAACCAAATTTACCCTAAAAAATGGAATAAACAGCTATAAAAATATTACATTTTATTTTTAAAAAATATCTTGAGAGGATAATGTTCTGGCGAATGTTTTCACCGGTGTGAAATGTAACGAGTTTCTTGGTTATCCAGTGTTAGCTGAATTTCCTCTAGTGGACATTTTCGCTGGCGTTTCGATGGAATCTCAATAATCTTTATCAAAGCGTATACTCGTCGGCGTTATAGCATTATGTGTTCTCCAATATAATATGGTCAATATCCATTTGTCATTCTCCAGTATAATTTTATTCACATTTTTAATCCGGTTAGTTGTTCTAACGTTATGTCCAGCTTCCTTTTTAATTTAAAGATATGTTTTAATGAAACAATAACACTTATAACAAACGGATCAACTAATTTCAAACTTTTTCACATTTTAATTATTCTTCACAATGTCCCATTGTGCTAACAGTTGAAAAAAAACTCAAAAATATTTAAAATAATAGAATTATAGAACAAAAAAAAGTAAAGAACTAAATATTTAGAATTAGAGGCGCATCAGTTGCTGCTGAGGCTACTTAGCAACTGGACCTACAGCTTAACGAGGGCTCCGAACCACGATCATCAGCTACCGATCAACCTCACTCCCCCCTGACTATTAACCCTTAATGTTGCGCTTAACTTTAAGTCTGGCAAGAATACCTGTCGTAGAATACCATATCTCGTAGAATACCTTCTCTCGTAGAATACCTTCTCTCGTAGAATACCTTCTCTCGTAGAATACCTTCTCTCGTAGAATACCTTCTCTCGTAGAATACCTCTCAGAAGGCATTCGGTCTTACCCCAGCCACGAACTAAAACTGGAAAATTCCTTATCCGATTTTTTACTCATGCCTGTTGAAATGCATTATGCGCTCTCTCCTTGAAAGGATCACCCATCCAAGTACCAACTGTAATAGCGACTTTGCATTTCGACCTCCGAGTCGCCAGATTACAGGAGATGCCAACCTCCCAATCTATTTATAGAACATCGTGACATCATTTTATGTATGTAATTGTAGGAACGTAGATAGTAGTTAATAATTAAAACTATAAACTAACAAAGTTAAAAGCGGGATATATTTCTTTTAGTTAGATTGTTTTAGTTACGTTTTATAAGTCCTTTCAGATATTTTACTATCAATTTTTAATAGTCGTATTGATTAATTCTATTATTTATCATACGATAGTCTATTATTAATATTTCAGATTAATAAGTAATAATGGTAAAGTTTTATAGTGGAAATGCAGTTTTCTTAAAAGGTTATATTGTTAATAATTAATTTATAAATAAATAAATAACACTCACTATGTTACCACTCATTATTATACTTATATAAATTTCTATTAACTATTTGACAGAGGCTACAAAATGAAATACTACAAATTAACATTTCATGTAATATTAAGGTTATGTATAACTAAAAGGGGATTCGAACGATTATTCATACGAAATAATCTCCTTTTGTAGCAATACAGGGTTCAGAATACATTTGAAGACGGGTTTAGTCTTCAAATCCGGGACTCTCCTTGTAATGATTTAATTAAAATTTTAAGTTTCATGCGCAAAAAATAAGAATAGTAAGTCAGATCATACAAATAGTTTTGATAGTCTAAGTATAGTGTTGTAAGTATAGTAGTTGATAGTGTTGTAAATCGGACTATCGATAACAATCTGAACATTTCACTACTATTTTACGAAATAATCGACTTCTCGTGGAGCAAATTGAGCTGAATGGTATGTAGATTGAACTAAATAATTCAATCGCACTTAGATATTAAAATAATTGATGTGTTACCTACTTAAATTACAAAGATTAATCACCAACATTCTGCAATTTAACATAGCTGGCTACCTTTTTTTGCCACAATTATAGCATTAAAATAAAGTGTTAACACTTTAAAACGTAATAGTATCACACTATTAGAAATGTAAACGTTAATCATAGACTAACTAATGTGTTCAGTAGATTGTGTCAATTCATCATGGAAAGATAGACGATTCAACAGCGCCTAGAAAATGGAAATTGGAAAGCGACCCCCATTTTGGTGAAAAATAATATTTCCTGATGAAGCCTACTTCTGGCTTAATGGATTTGTGTACAAACATAAATTGAACTTGACTTTGGGCGATGAAAATCCTCAAGTTATTCAGGAGTTACCTCTTCATCCTCAAAAAGGCACTCTTTGTTTAGGTTATGGGTTTTTTAAAGACGATAATTATCAGCATTTTACTGGTAATAATGAACACTATAGGAATGTGTTAACAAAATATCTTTGGTCTGAACTGATAAAGGTGCATATAAACAATGTTTTCTTACAACAAGGCAACCGGTTTATTGCAAGGAAAGTTTCCTAGATGCGTTATTTGGCGAAATATTAATGTCAACTGACAACCAAGATCATTTTCTTTATTTTTTGTGGAGTTATGTTAAATTTTGATACACAGAAGTAATCAAAAAATATCTGATTTTAAAAAGAACATTTAGGAAACCATTAAAAATATACCACGCGATATGAGTGAAAGAGTAATCGAAAATTGGGTCTTCAGAATAGATGCCACGGGACAAAGCAGATGTGAACATTTGAACGACAATATTTTCGAAAACATAATCTCCTTATATATTCAAGATAAAATAATTACCGGACTATCACATGTATATATTGTCTCATTTTAAAGTGCTCTGACACTCTTATTGGACAACCCTTTACAACTGTGAACATTTTTACAAAAGGGGCCATTACTAAAATAGTCAAATAGCTAGCTAGACCCATATTTAAATGGCATTATTTTCAAAACATAACTGGCAAAACATAAACTACTTAGTTTTCGATGTAGATAAAAAACAAAGTAAATTAAAAATTAAAATAAATAAATAGGGCAACAATATAAATATAAAGCTATTAGTTATTTTACTAATCTGAAAAGATCAATTAATTTTATTCGTCAATAAAAATGTTGAGAACAAAGAATGTTTTTGTAACTAAATTAGTTCAGACTATTATTCATCTGAAATAGTGTGTGCTGAAATAATCATTTAGAACCTGGAAATATATATTTCATTAGAAAATAATTTTCAGCATTATATATTAGCGTATATGCTTTCTAAATTTGTGTGCATTAAATATAAATACGGGATATTTCAATCAATATTTTTAACATAACTTCTTGCAAAATATAAATTTCAATATAATATAGACATATATGTTTATATATTACAGACTACACAGGTCGACCTGATTTTTGTTACATTGATGAGAATGCTCTTTATGCGTTTTATTGAGGTATTAAAGCACTTTTTCACAGAAATGGCCTAGCACGACCCATTTTCAAATATCCGCTTGTACCTGACTTTCGACTGGACAATGTAGGAATTACCACAAGACCGTAGAGGTGGTATTTCCACAGTATTCTAGGAACCTTTAATGGCAGTTTTATTGTTTTCTATAGTTTAGTTTTTTTCTCGTTTACAGTACAGTCAAATGTTTAAGTCGATTTTACATAAAATAGTAAATTATAGTCGTCGATTTTGCAAAAATCCAGCGGATACGTTTTATTATATATGTGGACGATTCATTTTACTGTCACAAATTAGACCTATATCCGATGAAGCCAAAAAAGCCTATATTTTATATTTTAAGTGCCAAATTGAAGATCAAGATAAAAGTTGGGCTCCTCATTTTTGATGTGTGAGTTGTCACACTGTTGTAAATTTAGTACAGTGGATGATGCATCGCAAGAAACATTCTATGCCGTTTACTGTTCCTATGGTATCGAGAGAATCCATTTACCATGTAAGTGATTGCTATATTTGTATCACTAAAACAAAACAAAAGGGATTTCAAAAAAAACAAAGAGACAAAATTCAGTGTCCAAATTTGCCTCCTGGACTTGCCTCCTGGCCAATTTCTCATTGTCAAGAACTGCCGGTACCGAGTACACCTTTAAACCTGGACAATATGTTTCCCGGTGATTCTAATTCTTCATCAGGATCTGATCCACAACTTCCTGAGAACACCAGTTGCGCACCAACATTTTTAACAACTACTAGTAAACCTCACTTAAAAACTCAGAATGAATTAAATGATTTGGTACGTGACTTGGGATTTTCATAACAAAAATCGGAACTTCTTGGTTCCAGATTTCAACAGTGGAACCTGTTAGATAAAAATGCAGGTGTTTCACTTTACCGAAAACGGATTGTAACATTTTCAAGTTTTTATAAAATGGAAGGATCGCTATATGTATATTGTGATATTGATGGTTTAATGAATGAGCTTAATATGGAACATTTAACTTGTTTTTTTGTAGGTTCATCGAAATACAGCCCAAATGCAGTCTTGTTTCATAATGCAAACAAAAACCCATCTATTCCTTTAGCCCATTCAGTGACAATGAAAGAAACCTATGATACTTAGCAACCATACTAAATCTCATTAAATATGAACAATATCAGTGGGCTATTTGGGTGGATTGAAAAGTTATAGGTATATTGCTAGGATTTCGGTGGAGTTTTACAAAGTATTGCTGTTTTTTTGTGTATATGGGACAGTAGGATAACAAAAAACATTACAATAAGAAAGATAGGCCCCAGAGAACTTCTTCCATCTCTCCATATTAAGCTTGGACTAATGACAATCTTTATCAAAGCGATGGACAAAGAAGGTAATGGTTTGAAGTACATAAAAGAAATATTTGCTTAATTAAAAAATTCCGTTTGCAAAAAAATTAAATGAAAAGAAATTGATAGCTGGGAGGTGTTTTGTAAGGGTAGTGAAATGATTTCTGGGCAACAAGAAATATGAAAACTATAAAAATCTGACAGACGAACTCTTGAGAGCCTATGAAATACTAGTGTCACATGTCCTTAAAAAATGCATTTTTGACACTCTCATTTGAGTTTTTTCCGGAAAATTTGGGTGCAGTAAGCGACGAACAAGAAGAGAGGTTTGACTAGAATATCAGGATAATGAAAGCAAGATGCCAAGGACGCTGTAACCAATCTTTGTTGGACGACTACTGCTGGTTTTTAAAGAGATTATGTTACAGAACAGATTTTCTAAAAGGAAAAAGTAAAAGTTTTATCGCTTTGACATCCCATGTAATATATTTTTTATTCACATAATCCCCAGTAATTTTTTGCATAGATTTAACCTGTGGCGGCTCGTGAGGGAAGGCGTTGGAGCATCACCCCTCCAGCATTTATCACAGTAAATAATTTGTCAGAACAAAAATCAAATTTCTGTTCAGTTTCTTTCATTTAACTCATTTTCCTGGTTCATCTCGTGTATAGGGTTTCAATACCCCGAAAAGTAAAAAGGACGAAGGGGAAAGCAAAAAAATTCTTCAGCAGCACTATTTTCTTCTACGCCCTCCCATTCCACAAGCCGCCATTGGATTTAACACGTTTTAGATTTTTATATTAAATAAATATTAGATTGTAAAAATATGTCGTCTCTTTTTTCCCCACTCTCGACCCCCTGTAACAAAACAGCTGTACATGTTACAGTAATTAGTTACTTATCATTTTCGGATTTAGAACTACAGAATGCTTCATATACACCAATTTTCATCAATGTTACCTCAAAAAAGTTTAAATTTGTTGACCTATGCTATTATTCATCTGAAATAGTGTATGTTGAAATAATCATTTAGAACTTATGCAGTTATATTTCATAAGAAAATAATTTTCAGCATTATATATGTGCATATGTGTTTTTAAAATTTTTGGGCTTTAAATTAAAATGCACGATATTTCGATCAATATTTTTAAGTTGTTGCAAAATATATTGTCACCCATAAACATTAAAAATGACCATGTATATATATATATATATATATATATATATATATATATATATATATATATATATATATATATATATATATATATATATATATAGGAAAATGGATCTGCAAAGTTCTGAAATAAAATTTGAAAATTCTTAATCATTTTGAAACTTGTAAGTGTAGTGGAAATCGTTACGGAGCTTAATTTAGAAGTATTGTATAACTGGAAATTTAAAATGAATAGACATATAAAATTATGTAGATAAGAGATAGTGTGTCATATTTATAAATAAAAAATATTAAATCGGTGTTTTTTGAAACAAACTGTAAAATATCCAGAATATCACTCTTTTGTCCATAAAAAGCACCTCTTTAAAATTTTTAGTAGGAAGCAGGTTTTTTGAGATAATTACAATTTTCGGTAATTCTGCAGTACACTAATAAAACATTAGTGAACAATGATGATAGGTAATCTGAGTTATTTTTATTTATGTTATGCAATTAATGTATTTGGGATATTTGTCCAATTTTTCAGTAGAACAATTAGTATTATTTGCTCATTGTATAATATACTCTTCACCTTAGTAAATTAAAAACCCACATTCATTTCATGCCGAAGTTGATAACTTTTGAGAATATCCTCCCAACAAGAATGTTTCTTTTATACACCATTTATTTAAAAACAAAGAGATAATGATTATTTATTAACCATAATAAAATTTTATTTACTTTAAATTGTATAACTTTTCTACAATATTAATTTAGGCTGCACCCATCGACTCTATATAATTAGAAAAAGTATCTCTTCAAAATTTTTAGTAGGAGGCATGGTTTTTGAGATAATTACAATTTTCGATAACTATGCAGTACACTAGCAAAACATTAGTGCACAAACAATGATGATAGGTAATTTGAATCATTTTTATTAGGTTATTAATGCAGTTAAAGTCTTTCAGGTTTTTTGTCCAATTTTTAAGTAGAACAATTAGTATTATTTCCAAAGATTTATATTATATAGATATATTTGTCCTTATGGATTTTTGATTCTAACTATGTTCATTGTGTAATATACCCTTCACGTTAGTAAATTACAAAAACTACAGTCATTTCATGCCGAAATTTTGAGAATATCCTCCTAACAAGAATGTTTCTTTTTTATACCATTTATTTCAAAACAAAGAATTAATGATTATTTATTAACCATACTGAAATGTTATTTACTGTTCCTTTCTACAATATCAATTTAGGCTGCACCCCTCGACTTCATACGGTTAATTAACGCCAAAGATTACACGCATTTAGAGTGCGCAACATTTTTATTCAAATAGATCAAAAATTGAAAAATGTTATATCGTTAGTGTGCAATGATGTCAACCTCATGTATTGTCATATATTTTTTAATACCAATAAAAAACTAAAAATTTTTAATACCGGTGGTTATAAAAATAGAAATTATTATAAAAATATATCATATATGCGAGGGCCATTCGAAAGCTTCTGAAGAAGTGAAATAAAATGACGATCGTGTGACGATCGAGAAAAGCACACAAGTTTTAAAACTTTTTGAAAAATTATTAAATTCAAGAGCTTTTAAAAGTACTTTGTTTTAGAGGGTTCAATCCCATACCACGTACAAAAGGAATTAAATTGCACTTTAAGGGATTATTTCTCTTCGTTCTCGATGGCAAACCAGTAGGCTGGTGTATTTAAATGTGGTAGTAGATCCATTGAAGGTGATAAATGTTCGGGGTGACCAAAAACCGCTAGTACCCACATTATCACGATGTAAATCAATAATGTCATATTAAATGATCACCGATTGAAAATGTATACTATATCCACTGCAGTTAATATGATGTTTTGCGAATGAAAAAGATCCCAAAGAGGCATCCCCTCGATAAGTTTGATAATAACCAACCAAAAGGCGTATTCGAATGGCCACATCTAAAGAATGTTTAGACTTATTTAAACATATTTATTGGGTTAGATTTATTCGACGTTTTTTTAGGTAAACCTTAATTCATCATTGTGATACAGGCCAGAAATGAAGCAGTAGTAGTAACTCAAACAGTGAGAGCAGTGAGAGCGTACTAAAACAGCGAAAACGATTTTATCTACAGAAAAAGTAAGTGTTAACGTTCTTGCATTCTGATATTATACTTATACCAGATGGGTGGTTCAAAATTTTAATTTTTTCGTTGAAAACCATATGTTTAATTTGGGAGAAATGTACAAAATGGTTTATTTAAAGTATGCACTATCGCTAGCTTCACATTTTGCCCATCTGAAGTGTTTTATAGAAAGTGCGTGAGACATCAATGAAAACAAGTTGTAGTCGGAAGAGGCCAAATCTGGTGAGTACGGCGGGTGGGACAAGAGCCAGTCCAGCCAAGTGCAAAAATAGTGTGCCTGACAGGTTTCGCTGTGCATAATGGGGCGTTGTCGTGCTGCAAAATCACTTATCCTTATCTTGTAGCCCATTCTGGTCGCTTTTTGATGATTCAAATTGATCATTTGTTGACGATAGCGAACGGTATTAGCTGTTTCACTTGGGTTCAGAACCTCATGGTACACGACACACTTCTGATTCCACCAAAAGCACTGCATTGTCTTCATGATGAGGGTCAACCTATGATTTTTTGCGTTTTGAGTTCTCAAAATATATCTATTTTTCGTCTGCAAAAAAATCAAAAAAGTATTTCTTTCACGATGAGAAAGCAAAACTTCACACATTGTTTTTCATTCAGCTGCCGTTAAACTAATGTGATATCCATTTTCCTGCCCTCTAGATTTTTCTCATAGCATGCAGACGATCTCAAATGGTTCGACAACCAACATTTAATCTATCTGCCATTTGTTGTCGAGGTTACATATCGTCTTCTTCCAACAATGCTTGCAATTTAGCATCTTCAATTTTTCTCGGTTGATCTGGGAATTATTTCTCTTTCAAGTCCTTGGCAACCCCTGGTTTATCAAACCTTTTCAATGTGCTGAGCTACTTTAATAATATTCAAATAGAAAGAACTATCTAAACTTGTTAAAATATTGAAATGCAACAATGGAAACACATTTTCGACATACAAGATACCTAAACTGGTATATCAAGGTCCCGAAATTGTCCACGCAAGCTACCTCTAGCTTGCGATCGACGGGTTGGCGACCCCTGCTCTAGCCAGTACCAAGCTAGAATAGAATGAGTACCTAGAATGGAACTTTATTTGCTTTAGTGATGAGTTGGCAACCCCTGGTCTAAACCAATGCTCACAAGCGTCTTAGGTTGGGACATTATCACCATACGTTTCCATAAGTATACGACGGCTTTCACTCGTGTTTTTCTTTTGACTGAACAAAAAAGCAGTACGTGCCGCAAACAGGTTTTCGCAAAATTAATTTCCAGCGCCATCTATAAAAAAATTAAGACTTATTAGCTGCCACACCTGGTATACTGCCTGGTAAAAGGCACGGCAATCACCAGTATTACGCTGCACTACTAGACCAATTGAAGATTGCAATTTAGACTATACTCTATCACGATAATAATACGTCTCCATATACGATTAGGTTTGGTGCTGCAAAATTCTATGACTTACGCTTCGAAATGCTTCCACATACATCACATTCACCAAATTTGACTCCCACCGATTAGTATCTCTTTCCAAACCTCAAGAAATGGCTCGCTGGACAAATATTCACTTCAAGTAATATGGTCAGAGGTGACAAGTGAGTTTGATGACAAACAAAGGTGACAGGTGACAAGATGACAGTGAATTTAGCAAGGCACATTATTCTGAGAGTTAAAATATTGAAACATCGTTAGTCTAAATGTATGGAAATGCAAAATAACTACATTGAAAAATTTAAAACAATCTCAAACCTCTTGTTTTCTTTGTCAGACCACTTTTTAGAACCTTCGAACCTTCGTATATTAGTTAATTGGATACTCCATTTATTTAAAATACAAAGGCTTAATGATTATTTATTAACCGTATTAAAATTTTATTTACTTTTGTATTTTAATGTATGTATGCGCGTAATTAAATGTCCCTACATTTAATTTATTTTATAAAAATAATATGAATATTTTCAATAAAAGTATAGTTGATTTTATAGTCGTAAGCTAATGCTGCTAAATTATAGGGTGGATAATAAAAAACTAACCTGCCTAGGCTTTGAAGTTTTCATATTGTCAAAACGTTAAAACTTCTTACCAATATTCAAAATTTGTGGCAACAATACGTATATTGGTTCATAAATTTACATTAATTTTTTATAATATTATATTCCTCAGTATTACGATTCTTAGAGAACAATTATATCTTCCAAATCCAATAACTTCCGTTCGATTTCAATATTCCCGACCAACAAGTTTAATAACGTTTTCCATAACAAAGCATTTAAAATATCTAGTTGTTTTTCACCGCATTGTATTTTCAAATTGAGAAAATAATCGAATTGTGTCATTTCTATACAATTACAGTTGTTTCCTTTTTCGCGATAGTTGTTGAAATCGATTTTGACGTTTGTTACTAGTTTTTACCATGAAAATGAGACATGAAATATTAAAGTGGTAAGAGAAATAAATGGACATACATTCCCTAAATTCTGCAGTGTAGAAATAAAACTAGACATAGCAATGTCTTCGTTGTACGAGGGTTGTTATTTACGTATCCGGAATAAAGAATAAAAACAAATATTTACCATTGAAAATGGTTTTATTGTTTTTCAAAATATTCTCCGCGAAGATCGATACACTTTTGCATATATTTGAACTAATTTTCATAGGACTTTTCCATTTTGATTGAGGTATCTCCAAAACATGCATTTTGAACGCATCAACCTTTTCTTCCGGAGTCGAAAATCGCTGACGACGTAGTTTATTCTTCACGGACGAGAACAAATAAAATTATTGGCTCATCAACTCGATGTTTTGCCCTGTCAAATATTGAGTTGTTCATCATGAAGAATGATCTTGCGTCGATTGTTGTTTTTTCTTATTTCTTCGAAGACTTTTGACAAACAAATGGTTGTGTGCCATACAGAACTGACCGTTCTACGATTCTCTAGTGGCACTGTAGACACATGCCCATTTATCCCAAAAAACAGGCGACCATTTTCGTCGAAGTGCTGCTTTCGTGAACAAATTTTATTGGATTTGGATCATTTTGAAAGGCCCATACAGTCGACTGCTATTTACTTTCGGGCTCATACGCATAGATCCAAGATTCGTCACCTATGTAGATGTTATACAAAGTTTTGACGCACCACGATTGTATACGCGAATCTTTTTTTGAGCAATTGTCAAATTATAAGAAACAAATCTTTTTCACGGCTAAATATTCATGTAAAATGTAAGTATACTTGGGCATACTAATGCACAAGAATGCCTCAATCTCATGGTATGTCACGTGACGATCTTGCTTTATCAGTTCGCGTACAGTGTCGATGTTTTCTGGCACAACAACCGATTTTGTACAACCTTCTTTAAATTCGTCCGTGAACAGTTCCTCGTGACGACGGCCACGACGGAATTCACTAAACCAGTGATGTACAGTGGCTTTAGATAGTGTTTCATCAGCAAGAATAGAAGTAACTTGATCGATGGACTGTTGTTGAGTTAATCCATATCGAAAGTCGTAGTAAATTATCACACGAAAATTCTCACAAATTAATTCCATTTTTTAACAGACGAAATTTTAAATCAATAAAGAAAACAAATAGCGTCTGATTGACTACACTTTCTGAGTACGCATACAGTCAACAATGTGGAACTTTACGATGTATATGTTAGATGGCGCCTAGCAACGCCATTGTTGCCAATTCCGGATACATAAATAGCAACCATCATATTTATTTTGTATAGAACAAACAGTAGTAATTAATAGATCGGAATTACAGTCATAAAATACAGAAAGAAAATATCAATAACACGATGAGTGTGTAGGTAGAAGTTACCAAAGGTAGAAACAAAAATGTTCCAAGGGCCAGACGCAGTTGAACTTCGAGCACTTCCTTTTTCCCTTCTTGCCCCAGGGAAGCGTGATTGGCTATTTTCGAATTGTTTGTAGCCGGCATCCTAGAATCATTTAGTGCAATTGACTTCATCATCATCATCATCATCATCATCATCATCATCATCCCTTTTATTCATCCAGGTATCTCCGAATGTGTGAACATTTAACATTTAAATGTGTCAATATTTGTATGCAAGTGAGGTTATATATCATTATAAATGTGTCAAAATGTGTATGCTTGATGGTAGAGTATTTTAACACATATTTGTGTTACTTTTGTTTGTTATTGTTTGACACAAAAATTTTTACTGTGTAACATGTCGACTCCATATTTTCTGCTATTCTTAATAATGCTTAAAATTAAAATTTTGAAAAACAACGAAATTGCACAATTTTTTCCCTAAGTATTAATCGAAATTCCCTCAGTCAAACAAAACGCTTTGGTTTTGCGATGTAAAGCGTCATCTAGCGCCAAAATCGAGAGAAACTTTAACATCAACCCGATAGTATGTTACAATTATTTAGGAACAATCTGAAACCTAAATATAAAGTTGTTTGATTAGCATTTTTTTATTACAGGTAAAAATTTTTCCGTTACTTTCTGTGTTGATATTCTCATACATTCGTGAAACTTACTTCGCATGATATACAGACAATATGAGCTAGCAGAAAAGCACTAATCAAAACATTTAGATTCAATTTTTCATCACATCCACCTTTTGCCACGTCATAAATATGCCAAAGTTATGGAAAGTTTGCATAGCATATTCAAATAAACTTTTTTCCCACTTGTTAAACTGATCTCGAATAACTGAAATAAACTCATTTGCTTTATTAAAAAAAAAAATAACATTTCGTGTATTCAAATAATTTTTTTAATGTTAATCCGAACATTTTTTTCTGTGCGCAACTTGTCAGTCGATCTTATAAAAAGGAATATCAAATGTCGGGTTTTTCAACATTTGTGTGACTGATTCAGAGAAATGTTTTAATTTTAGAAGATGACTGATAAACCGGATATCCAAATAATCTTTTAATACCATTCTTGAAAAAAATTTAGTCTTTGGAGGATGCTAAATAAAAATATTTTCAAATATATTGGCGCTATAATGTATAATATACACAACATTTGAAAATATTCCCATCTCTTGAACACAAAAATTGATACACTTTTAGCTTGTATTTTTTGTATCTGTAGAGGAAGGTGGGGTATGACATAATGTAATTCTAGAAATTAAACGTTTATTTATATAATCAACAATCTTTCATAATCTAATGTCTAAAAGATAAGATAAAATAGTAAATAAAAATATTTTTGCTCACTGAATCGTAAAGTGCACCTCCCTGTTCTAAGTGAATGGCACACTGAATACCTTTGTGGAAATACTACTAGATGCCTTAGAAGTATCATCGAAGCTCAATCAAACACCAAAATAACGTGGCTCTCCATCTTACCTCACTACACTGTTTTACCCCATCTTCCTCTATATTTCAATATTTAGCATTACGTTTATGTATCATCTTCAGCATAAGATCACACTACTCTAGATGAATATTGGCATGTTCAAGGAGTCAGAGTCATTGGTTTCCATCTCTTGCCTTGTCCTGCCAGTTTCTTACGTTTAGTTTCACGGTTAGGGTGTTCTCTACCTGGCCTTTTAATCTGTTACGGGTCTCCCTCTAGGTCTGTTGTCCACCGATGGTTGACAACATATATATGTTTTGAGATCAACCATCTTCTCTCAATATGCTCTCGATGGGAGATAGATCATACAAACCATATATATTATCAACAATCGGTTCTATATAAAGGTTATCCCTTTGCCTTCCATCCTTAGAAATGCAAAGATTTATTTTTCGAAGAAAACAAGGAAGATGGAAGATGTTTCGTTGGAAACAAGAAGACAAATGTGGTACCAGCATGATGGTACCATGAACCACTTTTCGCAGGTGATTCGAAACTTCTTGGATGCTTCGTTTCCAAATCGTTGGATAGGACGGGGTAGTTTATTTTCGTGGCCGGCGCGCTCACCGGATTTGACAGTCCTCGATTTTTACTTGTAGGGGAGACTAAAAGACCTTGTTTTTCAAACTCGTCCTACCAAATGAGAAAACATGATTCATGAAAGAATTCAAAATTCAATAACCAGCATCTCAAGAGCGGAAATTGAAGCTGCCGTTTTTAGTACTCGTCGAAAAATAAATCTTTGCATTTCTAAGGATGGAAGGCATTTTGAACATTTAGAAAGGCGTTAAAGTTCAGATTCTGTTAATTATTAGACTGTTGCGCTGTTAATTTTATTTGACTGTAGTTATTATTATTATCTTCGTTGTTGGCCCGTTGGCCTTTAAACACGCTCCAAATTAATATGGCACGAAGAATTTGGACCAGTCCTAAGCCTGGGTAAAGTGTGAAGGAAGGCAAACATTAGGTTAATATTTTTTTAACTTAATTCAGGTAGTAGTGAAATAATAACTGATTTTTTCATAAAAATCAAAGTATGTCTTGACATGTCAGAGATATCGATTTCGGGTTTTCACTGGATGATTCCTCTTTAAATTACCTTTCTTGCCATGTAGTAAAAGCTGTACCATTCGATTTGAAAAAACTGAACAAAACTTCAAAAAAACTGTTGATGAATGTAACGCCACCTCGCGGTTTCATTTATAAACTAAATAAGTTTCTCCCAGATTATCTGATTGTCCCAGCAATTGCCTTTTAAATTAATCCAAATTGAGGAAAATCGGTTAAGGCAAACGGACATTAGACGACTTTTTATCTCAATAGGTAAAACTCCCCCCACCCCTCTATTCGTGAAATTACGACAAAATGTCATAAAACAAAGTTGTAGGAGACAGTTTGCTAATGTTTAGCTCGTCACGCCCTCTTGCGGTCGTTTTAGAAGCTTAAAAATATTTTTGATGAATTTCTCATGATCATTTTTAGTACATTTTTTTTCCCCAAAGCTGTGGGATAAATAGTTTTCAAGGTACGGCCGCGATCCATCCTTAATGGATGGGTAATGGAAAAGGTAAATAATCGTAATTAAAATTTACGAAAGTAATTTCCCTTAAATCCCGAATTCTAAAAATAATATTCTATTATAATTTAAAAATCGGAACGAACTTATCTGCCAAGCTATTTCATATTTCTTATTCAAAAATCCTGAACTATGAACGAATGTTTACATTAATTATCTTACCCATCGTTCAAAGGGTTTTTACATTTTCGAGATTTTCTCAATCGCTCCAGAGCACCTCTTAATCTCTCGACTTAACGGCTTCTACCTTTCCCAATGCACTCTATCTTCTCGAACGAGCAATTCTTTCCACCTAAAGGAGAAAGTAAAATAGCGGAAAATCGGCGGTTAGCTTCGTAAAATACGGGAAAGTCGACGGTCGTTGAAATATCGATTGTGTTGCAGCACTTTTCACCAACCTTCCGAGGTTTGTAGTTTTATAGTAGGCATATCCTATTATTGTCGTTGGGGCCAGACATGTCCGAACTGGACAAATAATGGATGGGCCCTGAATGTTTTCGCCGAAAATAGAAAGGGTGTTCCGTGATATAAAATAAAAATTACCATATATTGTTTTAATATGTTATTCTAAAGCGTAACGAATTTCAGAAGTGTTTCTTTTGGTGGTTAAATAAAGTCCAAGATGTCTTGTAGATTGGATCTAGATTTTTAGCATGATGAGGTGATGAAATATCCAAGATCCAATATTCTCTTAATTCAAACGAATATTTACTGTTAAGTCATTCACTGTATTTCGATTATATAACCACTTTATAGCTAAAGAATTGCTAATGTCTTTATTAAAAGCAGATAAAAGCAGCGAGTAATATACATGGTATATATATATATATATATATATATATATATATATATATATATATATATATATATATATATATATATATATATATATATATATATATATATATATATATATATATATATATATATATATATATATATATATATATATATTATATATATATATATATATATATATATATATATATATATATATATATATATATATATATATATATATATATATATATATATGGAAAAACATGCGAAAAAATAAAAGTGAAGTTGGATGCTATCTATGGGGACCCATCACCATCTATGACAACCGTGAGATATTGGTTTAACGAGTTTAAGCGTGGTCGTACAACTGTTTTCGATGAAGACCGGACAGCACGCCCGTCAGACGGTGTTACCGAGGAAATCGTCGAAAAGATCCATGACATGATTCTGGCTGATCGCCGAACGAAAGGGCGCGAAGTAGCTGAGGCCGTAGGTGTCTCGTACGGATAGGCAATCAAGATTTTAAATGATTAGATAGGTGTGAGAAAAGTGGGGCAATTGCGCGATTGCTCACGGTGGGCAACAAGCGGGTACGACTAACAATGTCAAAGCAGTGTTTGGACCGCTTTAAGCGAAATCCGCAGGACTTTTTACATCGAGTCGTTACAGTTGATGAAACCTGGATACATTATTATACGCCAGAGACCACGAGACAGTCAAAACAATGGATTTACCGGGTGAATCTGCTCAGAAGAAGACAAAAACGGTTTCATCAGCTGGAAAGGTTATGGCCACGATTTCTTGGGATTCCAAAGGAATAATCCTCATGGATCCCTCAGAGCAGTACTACTGTGAGTTGTTGGACAGATTCGATAAGGGATTAAAGGAGACACTTATCTACAGCTAATCTAAGATGGCTAAGAAAAAAAGTTCTCTTCCATCACGATAACGCACCGGCACATTGATCTTTAATTGTCACGCCCAAATTGCATGAACTGCGCTACGAATTGCTTCCGCACCCACCGTACTCGCTCGACCTGGCACCCAGCGACTTTTTCTGTTCCCTAATTCGAAAACATGGCTCGCAGGAAAAAAATGCAGCTCAAATGAAGAGATTATCGCCGAGACAGAAGCGAGTTTGAACAATCGTATTTTTTAGACATTTATTAGATATTTATTAGACGGCTTAAAAAGTTGGAGAAACGCTTGGAAAAATGTATAGACCTAAAAGGAGACTTGAAAAAATAAAAATATATTTGTGAAAAAAATGACACCTTTATTTCAAACACGGGTACTTATTGATCAACCCTCGTATATATATATATATATATATATATATATATATATATATATATATATATATATATATATATATATATATATATATATATATATATATATATATATATATATATATATATATATATATATATATATATATATATATATATATATATAAAAGAAGGATACCTTTTCGCTAGATGGCAGCGCCATCGTACACCAGATTATATTTTTTAAAAGTGAAAAAAAGTAAAGTCATTTTTACCAATGTTCCATATTACAGGGTGTGTCCCGAAAGTAATGCATTTTTTTGTGCTGGTACTTAAAGTGGCCGCAGAGCGTTCCGACTGGTTGGATTAAGTGTTGGGGGTTCAGGATCGTTGTTTCCGCGAACCCATGGTTAGTGTCTGTGTTACGAAAAGTGATGAAATGTATGAAATGGATGGCTGTATTGCTTTATGAAGCAGTATTTTTATTTTTTCCCTCTTTATTGCGTTTTTTATCAATTCTTTGTGAAATTTTAGCCAATAATGTAGAATAATACTCTCACATGAACGTTTCTCCCTTTTCCATATAGTCGATAAAAATAATACTTTGCGAATTCGAGAAAATAGTTGTCAGACTTCCTGCCGATGAAAGCGTCTTCCCCCTTTTCAACATAGGTTCGTCTTCTTCGCCGGGTAAAACCTACTGGTTTTGGCTGTAGGTTTGTTCTTCGTTTTTGAAGTGTAGTCACGAAACTTGGTTCTATCAATATTCAACAGTCTCGAATCGCCTTTGTATTACACTTATACATATCTAAACACCGCAGTGAAATGGTCAATACAAACGTTTAATATTCTTCGAAGTAGTTCCTTTGGGCATCTACACACTTTTCCCAGCAGCTCTGCCATACACGGTACGCAACCTGGAATGCTTGAACGGGGACCTCAACAAGGGCTCTCGTCACGGTGCCTTGGATTCCTTTCAGGGCGGTCTTAATCTTCGAGAAGAGAAAGAAGTCGGCCGGAGCCATCTCCGGACTGTAGGGGGTTAAAGGTGCGTTGCCAAGTTGTGCTTTCCCAGGTACTCACGGACGCGCAAAGCGGTGTGGCTTGGAGCCTTTTCATGGTGGAGCTCTCAGGTAGTGGCAATCTCCTTTCTCACTCGGACGACCCTTTTCAGAGATTTTTGTTCATTTTTGAATAAAGTTTTATTGCTTAACGTTGCTCGAGTGATGATTTCATCACGTTTCGTAACACAGACACTAACCATGGATGCGCGGAAACAACGATCCTGAAGCCCCAACACTTAATCCAACCAGTCGGAACGCTCTGCGGCCACTTTAAGTACCAGCACAAAAAAATGCATTACTTTCGGGACACACCCTGTAATATGGAACATTGGTAAAAATGAATTTACTTTTTTTCACTTTTAAAAAATATAATCTGCTATACGATGGCGCTGCCATCTACCGAAAAGGTATCCTTCTTTTTCAGTCTATATATATATATATATATATATATATATATATATATATATATATATATATATATATATATATATATATATATATACGAGGGCTGATCAATAAGTACCCGTGTTTGAATTAAAGGTGTAATTTTTTTCACAAATATATTTTTATTTTTTCAAGTCTCCTTTTAGGTCTATACATTTTTCCAAGCGTTTCTCCAACTTTTTAAGCCGTCTAATAAATATCTAATAAATGTCTAATAAATGTCTAAAAAAAACGATTGTTCAAACTCGCTTCTGTCTCAGCGATAATCTCTTCATTTGAGCTGCATTTTTTTCCTGCGAGCCATGTTTTCGAGTTAGGGAACAGAAAAAGTCGCTAGGTGCCAGGTCGAGCGAGTAAGGTGGGTGCGGAAGTAATTCGTAGCGCAGTTCATGCCATTTGGGGGCGACAATTAAATATCAATGTGCCGGTGCGTTATCGTGATGGAAGAGAACTTTTTTTCTTAGCCATCTTAGATTAGCTGTAGATAAGTGTCTCCTTTAATCTCTTATCGAATCTGTCCAACAACTCACAGTAGTACTGCTCTGAGGGATCCATGAGGATTATTCCTACGGAATCCCAAAAAATCGTGGCCATAACCTTTCCAGCTGATGAAACCGTTTTTGTCTTCTTCTGACCAGATTCACCCGGTAAATCCATTGTTTTGACTGTCTCCTGGTCTCTGGCGTATAATAATGTATCCAGGTTTCATCAACTGTAACGACTCGATGTAAAAAGTCCTGGGGATTTCGCTTAAAGCGGTCCAAACACTGCTTTTACATTGTTAGTCGTACCCGCTTGTTGCCCACCGTGAGCAATCGCGCAATTGCCCCACTTTTCTCACACCTATCTAATCATTTAAAATCTTGATTGCCTATCCGTACGAGACACCTCCGGCCTCACCTACTTCGCGCCCTTTCGTTCAGCGATCAGCGAGAATCATGTCATGGATCTTTTCGACGATTTCCTCTGTAACACCGTCTGACGGGCGTCCTACCCGTTCTTCATCGAAAACAGTTGTACGACCAGGCTTAAACTCGTTAAACCAATATCTCACGGTTGTCATAGATGGTGATGGGTCATGGTGATAGATAGCATCCAACTTCACTTTTATTTTTTCGCATGTATATATATATATATATATATATATATATATATATATATATATATATATATATATATATATATATATATATATATATATATATATATATATATATATATATATATATATATATATATATATATACCATGTATATTACTCGCTGCTTTTATCTGCTTTTAATAAAGACATTAGCAATTCTTTAGCTATAAAGTGGTTATATAGTCGAATATACAGTGAATGACTTAACAGTAAATATTCGTTTGAATTAAGAGAATATTGGATCTTGGATATTTCATCACCTCATCATGCTAAAAATAAAGATCCAGTCTACAAGACATCTTGGACTTTATTTAACCACCAAAAGAAACACTTCTAAAATTCGTTATGCTTTAGAATAACATTGAAACAATATATGGTAATTTTTATTTTATATCACGGAACACCCTTTCTATTTTCGGCGAAAACATTCAAGGCCAATCCATTATTTGTCCATTTTGGACGTGTCTGACCCCAACGACAATAATAGGATATGCCTACTATAAAACTACAAACCTCGGAAGGTTGGTGAAAAGTGCTGCAACACAATCGATATTTCAACGACCGTCGACTTTCCCGTATTTTACGAAGCTAACCGCCGATTTTCCGCTATTTTACTTTCTCCTTTAGGTGGAAAGAATTGCTCGTTCGAGAAGATAGAGTGCATTGGGAAAGGTAGAAGCCGTTAAGTCGAGAGATTAAGAGGTGCTCTGGAGCGATTGAGAAAATCTCGAAAATGTAAAAACCCTTTGAACGAAGGGTAAGATAATTAATGTAAACATTCGTTCATAGTTCAGGATTTTTGAATAAGAAATATGAAATAGCTTGGCAGATAAGTTCGTTCCGATTTTTAAATTATAATAGAATATTATTTTTAGAATTCGGGATTTAAGGGAAATTACATTCGTAAATTTTAATTACGATTATTTACCTTTTATATATATATATATATATATATATATATATATATATATATATATATATATATATATATATATATATATATATACAAGCTGTGGGATAAATAGTTTTCAAGATACGGCCGCGATCCATCCTTATATATATCCTTTCTATATATATATATATATGTATATATATATATATATATATATATATATATATATATATATATATATATATATATATATATATATATATATATATATATATATATATATATATATATATATATAAAACAACAGTAGCTGAATGTCATCATACACCCAACCGTTGGGTTCAACAATTTCATGTGGAACACACAACACCTGCGTCTCCGCCTAAATGAACCATCAAGAATAGGGAGACCCTATCCACAGTCAACAACCAATGTATTTGGAACAACCCATTCCCGATCAAGCACCCAAAATAAATGTTAATTTAGGTGGAGACGCAGGTGTTGTGTGTTCCATATGAGATTGTGAAACCCAACGGTTGGGTGTATGATGACACTCAGCTACTGTTGTCTCATTAGACGCAGTCCAAGAAACTCTAACAATACATATGTACACCATTCGACGGAAAGTCGGCGAAAACATGGGTTGTTGGCTGTGGATAGGGTCTCTCTATTCTTGATGGTATGGTATATGTCGGCACCCTGAAGAGACTGTAGATCGAGAGACGAAACATATGCCATCCGGTTGAAGGGATGGGTGGCGCTCCTGGTCAAGCACACAAGAAATATATATATATATATATATATATATATATATATATATATATATATATATATATATATATATATATATATATATATATATATATATATATATATTCCAGTATACCTCGCCTAAGGTACTGGACTGATCACGGGTCAATATCTCAAAATAAGCAGCCCCGAACCAAGGCAAAAAAAATAAATTCATTTAGCGTCTGACGTGTATCACGCGGTTGAGTGGTCAGCGTCTGTTCACCAGTGGTGTGGTTGATATTTAAATTCTGGAATTAACCCCTCCAATCTTAACCTCTGAACCGTCATGGTTCAAACCTGTAAGTCAAATACAAGATAAAGCGTTCTAGTAATTACTAAATTACCCCAGGAGATCATCTGCCAGCATTGCTGGTGCAACCGAACTTTGGGATTCTGGGGCGTTCGGGCTTAAACGCAAAATCTGTCAGAGGGAGTCGGAGACCTCTGCCCAACGTCTGAAACCGAAAACAAAAAGTTTCTTTGGAACGGTAAATATCAATTCTCTCCTGCGCCCAGGAAAACTATACGAATTGGGGCGAACATTGAATAAGCAAAAAATCCTAATTTTAACTTTGCAAGAAACCAGATTGACAGATAATAACACCCTGGAATTCGGCAACTACAGACTTTTTAAAAGTAAAACGGACAAAAGAATACTAAAAAAATACACCACATCTCGGTGTTGCTTTCGCTATCTCAAGAAACATTCTTGGTTTTGTAAGTATATGTCTAGCCAGTAAATAATCGACTTATGCCACTATCCCTCAAGTATGCTAATAAAAACGATACATTAATCAATGCACACCTCCCAGTTAACGAAAACAATAAATCTAATCCTGAAAAAGTAAATAAGTCCTGGAAAATTCTGGAAAAGACTATCTCTAAAATTCCCTCTAACCATGTAAAAATCTTATTGGGTGATTTCAACGCATAACTAGGGAAAGAAAGAAAGTACAGAAAAACAGTCGGCAGTTTTCCCGCTCATAAATGGACTAACCATAACGGTAGAAGATTGGTTGAACTATGTTTGCAGTTTTGTCAACCCATTTCAAGAAGAAAATAACAAAGCAAAAGACCTGAAGGTGCCCAAACACCTACATGGATGAATTTCAAATTGACCATGTTGCCATTTCTTACCCCAATTATAATTAAGAGATTTTGAATGTTCAAGTTAGGAAAGGTGCTAACATAGACACGGATCACTACTTAACTTGAATCAAACTTAACTTAAAACCTCGAAAACTTATTCAAAAGAGACTGGTAATACCAAAGTTCAAACCTACGCAATTAAAACCAACCCTAAATTGAAACAAAAAAGTATTTAAAACAGAATTAAAGTTAACCCCCTTACGAAAAACATCAGTGGTGGGATGAAGTTTGCGGGCAAGCAGTATTGAGCCGAAGTAAAGCATTCAAAGATTGGAACAGTCAAAAAACAGCAATAAATTAGACAAACTAAAAGAAAATATGAAAACAATCAACTCAATGAAATAGAAAAAGATTTTCAAAAAAATAACACCCGAAACTTTTACAGAACAATTAAAACTAATTTAACAGGCTATCAACCCAAAGTCTTTTGCTTCCAAAAGGAAAACGGACAATTAGCTCTAAATAACCAAGACAATTGCAAAGAACTTGCGAAATATTTTGAACAACTGCTAAACTGGCCTGAGCAAATTACCAACACTAAACCCTAAACAAACAAACCCATATTCATTACCAGCGAATGATGATGAAATAATTAGGCAAATCAAGCGACTTAAAAATAACAATATTGGTAACAATAAAATTGGTGAATATCATTTTCGACCGGACAAATCCTGTCCTGAACAGGCCCTGAATCTAAAGTTGATCCTAAGACATCAAAAACTGTACAATAAAATTCTCGTCTGTACATTCGTAGATTTCAAAAAAGCATATGATTCTATTGACCGGGATTCTTTATTCCAAATCTTGAAAGAACAAGGACTAGATCTGAGAACACTGGCATATTATTAACTCAACATTAACTAACACAAAGTCAAAAGTTAAATTCATGGGTGACATCTCAGAGCCCTTCGAAATTAAAACTGGAGAGAGACAAGAAGATGGACTCTCGCCACTCTAATTTAACTGTGTTCTAGAAAAAGTAATACAGGAGTAGCGTGAAAAAAAGTCGGCCCTGAATATTGACAAGCCTATTAAACTGGGGAGAACCAACATCAAACTTGATTCCCTGGTGTTTACTGATGATCTAGCAATTTTAGCTCAAGATATATTAACGGCACAAAAACAGACTGAAATCCTAAAAGAAGCAGCAGAAAAAGTAGGACTCAAATTTCCTTTGAAAATACACAATACATGACCTGCAACAGACTAAGAACACCATTTCTAGAAACAATATATGGTAACATCAGAGGAGTCTCTCAATTCAAATATTTGGGTGAATTAATCATGGAAAATGGCATTGAGACTTACACAAAGTATTTAAAACAAAAAATGCATATCTAAAAATACAAAACTGAGATATTACAACACAGTTATTAAGCCAGAATTTCTATATGGGGCTGAAACGCTCATTTAGAATAAAAAGAGATGAATCGAGGATATTGAAAAGAAGTAAAGAAAAATCTTAGGCCCCAAACAAATAAATAGCATAACATACCGACTTCGAGAAAACCAAGAAATTAAACAATACACAGATATATATAGCGATATGAGAAAAAGAAGACTTCAGTTTTACGGATACATAAAACGGATGAATCCGAGTAGGCTAACTAGACAGATAGTCGAATTTTATAAAAATAGCTAAAATAGAAATAATTAAATGGATTGCTGCAATTAAAGATGACCTATGATCAGCAAATATTACACAAAGTAAAATTCAGGATAGAGGGTGTTTCAGACACAAAGTAAACGTTTGGAAGGTTGGCCAGAGAGAAAAATGTGTAGGAAGACTGAAACAACTTGGTCTGACGAAAGGAAAAAAGCTTATAGCGAAAGAATGAAATTAGTATGGGCGCAAAGGAAGGTTAACAACAAACATATATATATATATATATATATATATATATATATATATATATATATATATATATATATATATATATATATATATATATATATGTTTGTTGTTAACCTTCCTTTGCGCCCTAACCTAACATAGCAAATCTTGTTAAGTTAGATATTAATGCAACAAAATCCAGATGCTGAATTTGAAATGATGCTTTTCAGAGAGGAAGACATTTTGGCTTATACCTTTGGTATGACTAAAACATTACGAAAATTTAAAACTCGAGCTAACATAGCAAATCTTGTTAAGTTAGATATTAATGCAACAAAATCCAGATGCTGAATTTGAAATGATGCTTTTCAGAGAGGAAGACATTTTGGCTTATACCTTTGGTATGACTAAAACATTACGAATATTTACATTTCCCAGAAAAAAATTGAGCGAGTTATTGGAAAAAATTATGTTATTTGGTAATGCATTTTAAATTTTGTTAAAAATTAAAAATAGGCTATCATTTTTCAACACATTACGACAAACGTAATAAATTAAAACAACTACAGAGATAGTAGGAGAAATTTTTGGAATCAACCGAACAACAATGTCAAGGCGATTACGTAACCCGGAATGGTTAGCGAGGATGATGGCCCATGTATGGGTGCCGCATGAGTTAACAGAGAAAAATTTGTTTGATCGAATTTCTGCTTGCAATTCTCTATTGAAACATAACGAAATCGATTCATTTTTAAAACGGATGGTTACATTGAAAAATGGATAGTATATAACAATATTGAGCGTAGGAGATTATGGGAAAAATAAGGAGATATCTCTTGAACCAGAACAAAAGCACTTTATATCCAAAAAACGTCATACTATTCATTTAGTGGGACTCGAAGGATGTCGTTTTTTATGAGCCGTTACTTGAAAGCTAGATCAGTTATTCAAAGAAATATTGTTCAAAATCAAATGGATTAAAGCGAGCAATCGATCAGAAGCGGCCTGAATTAGCGAATAGAAAGGACATTGCGCTTCATTGAGACAATGACACCTATCTTTGGCCATCCGTTCCAAACTTTTCCTCGCGACTTTGCACCCTCCAACTGGAAGACTTGATTGACTTGTAAAAAATGGGACGAACGTTTATATATAACCCTACATATTATTAAACTAGAAGAAATTTACCACTAAACACCAAATCACTTTTTTGAACTTCTTGACACACGTTTCGCTAACCATGTTAGCATCATCAGGAGATGATTGAATTAAAGCAATAGCATCTCCTGATGATGCTAACATGGTTAGCGAAACGTGTGTCGAGAAGTTCAAAAAAAGTGATTTGGTGTTTAGTGGTAAATCTCTTGAAGTTTAATGTTTCACACCAAAGGTTCCAATAGAAGAATTGACATACATATTATGATAGTTTCATTTCAGTTTTATTCGTCTTTAAACAAACAGCACAATATATTTAAGTTTATAAACCTTAAAGGAAACAAAACACATACTTGAAGCTTTGTGTACAGTTAAATATAATTTCACATTTTGTTTTTGATTAAAGAATAATAATTTTTAAGCAACCCTCGTAAGAGTTTGATTCATAATGATAAATAAAAGCATTGCTAGGAAATTAAATACTTAACATAAAATGTTATTAGACCGGCGACAATTTTTTCTATTGGTTGATATTTAACTATTCCCTTGTTATCGCCACATATCATGAAATAAGTCGACCAATACTGAAACAAGCCAAATAAGGGAAACGGTGCGTGATAGATGAAACTAAATGAAATAGATATTCCTAACGTTTTTATCTGATGCATAAGAAATATCTGCGTACTTTTAGTTGCTAACTAATGATCACTTTCTACCAAGTTCAAACTAGAAATTTGATATCGGAAATTATCGACACATTTCTTACGACATTTTAAACGCTTATTGATTTATACTTAAAATGTGTTCCTTTCTGAAAATACATTTGTTTTGTCTCGATTTTCTTTGCTTTTGGGATAGTGTGATCTAATTCTGTGTATATAACGTCAAGGTATCAAAAATTTTAGGTGTGCAGTTAAATGCCCATAATATTTCCGAGTATGCGTGTTTAAATAGCAAACCATATATTTTTTGCTAAATACGCTGATTCTACATACTTCGACTTTGCCAGATTTGGCTTCCAGGAATTAATTTATATTCCTAAACTTGAAGAAATTATTTGTTGGAGTAAAATTCACTGTAAATGACGAGACAACCGAATAGAGTTCTAGATTTCTATAGCCTATTTATTGAAGAAAAACTAAACCCAAACATATTCACGCATATTGCACGTGGTCGTAACAGGACCGCATTAAGAACTATCCTCTTTTTGGACAACTTCATCAACTGTATCCGTATCAGATATTTTATGGAAACAACATATAGTTATTAATAAATCGAATACAATTCAATAAATGAAAAAAACTCAGGGCAGTGTATGAGTTCTGCCGCCAACCCTGTGTTTCTGTCGAACGGCAACCTACCTATCATCTGGGTTTTCATTGGTGGTTTAAATCGGTTCGACCAATTCCCGCCAATAGCAGGGGTGCTCAGCGTTTCTGGCTAAAATATCACGTGCTGATCACGCGATGGTCATTGTTTATGTCGACTGTCCTTCTTCGATGAATAGCATTTAGAGTATCTTATTAATATTTTGCATATTTATTCTAATGCTATGAAGTTCTGGCGAGGGTTTACATCGATATCTGTATACGTATCCATGTTAAGGGTATATACGGGGGGTATTTTTTAAGTAAGATCCGTTTGTGAATGAGAGTGAGAATGACGCGCAGTCGCCGCAGTGCGCTTGCGCGTCTTGCTCCCAGCATGCATTTGCAGCCGTATCGTCAGTCTGTGTGCTGTGCTGTGTGAGTCGCCCACCGAAACTTGAGTGTCTCACATGACTCCTGAGTCTAAGCAACAGTCAATGAAATAAAATATACTTCAGCACACAAGATCATGGCAACTGTCTTTTGGGACATTTGATTAGTGGATTTTAGGCCGAGAGGCACAATAATTAATTCTGATTATGCCATACAAAACAAGCGGCGTGGCCTACTGTCTTCCTGTGTGATATTTCTCCATGACAATGCAGGGCCACATGTTTATGAACAAACACAAGGTCTAATCAAGTCTTTTGGTTGGGAAGAACTGGATCATCCACCTTACAGTCTTCACTTGTTTCGGTACTTAAAGGTGCTCCTTGGTAGTAAACGGTTCAATGATGATGAATAAGTTAAAACTGACGTCATGGATTAGCCTTCTTCATAGGCGGCAGATTTTTTTGACGTCAGAATTCAAAAACTTGTTGAGCGGTATGACAGATGTTTACAAAAATCGAAATTATGTAGAAAAGTTGATAAAAAATTATAGCATTTATCTACTTAGTATGAAACGGACCATATATATATATCGCACGTGATTGAAGGACAAACGCATTTTCGCAAATTCTCCGAAACTATAAGACCTACAAACTTACAATTTGGCAGGAACGTTCCTCATGCATGGTAGATGTTTGCTAAGGAGGGTGATTTATAAAAATCAGCTTATACGGAGGGGTTGTGGGGTGTAAAAGATAAATATGCTCCGAAATTTAAAATTTGGGATTGTATTGACGTGAATCCCTCGCAATTTTATCTTTATGAAATTTATAAAAAAAGTCAAATAGCACGTAAAGGGTATATGGAATTCTAATCGTAATTTTAATCATAAAAAATCAATTATTACTAAAGATTAATTTTCACCCAGCGAAGAGGGCGAATAACACCTAGTATACATTAATCCCAAAATATTGCATTTTTGGAAGTCGTCGTTTCACCAGAAATAGCCTGCCGAGCTAAGGCAGCTTTTAGAATTCACCTTTGTAACGTGCAATGACAAAGTTGGTCCCCATTTGGACGATGTAATTGTCAAAGCAAAAAAACTGTTTTGAATTATCTTTCATGCGAAATAATACAATTTTATATAATTCATGTTTTATTGATAATTTAAGTTCATAATGTTCTTATGTAACCCTGTATAAACAATTAATGAAAATTTAATTATGCTTTTCTTACTCTAAGTTATGAAATGAAGTTTTCTGGGAAATGTAAATATTCGTAATGTTTTAGTCATACCAAAGGTATAAGCCAAAATGTCTTCCTCTCTGAAAAGCATCATTTCAAATTCAGCATCTGGATTTTGTTGCATTAATATCTAACTTAACAAGATTTGCTATGTTAGCTCGAGTTTTAAATTTTCGTAATGTTTTAGTCATACCAAAGGTATAAGCCAAAATGTCTTCCTCTCTGAAAAGCATCATTTCAAATTCAGCATCTGGATTTTGTTGCATTAATATCTAACTTAACAAGATTTGCTATGTTAGGTTAGGGCGCAAAGGAAGGTTAACAACAAACATATATATATATATATATATATATATATATATATATATATATATATATATATATATATATATATATATATATATATATATATATATATGTTTGTTGTTAACCTTCCTTTGCGCCCTAACCTAACATAGCAAATCTTGTTAAGTTAGATATTAATGCAACAAAATCCAGATGCTGAATTTGAAATGATGCTTTTCAGAGAGGAAGACATTTTGGCTTATACCTTTGGTATGACTAAAACATTACGAAAATTTAAAACTCGAGCTAACATAGCAAATCTTGTTAAGTTAGATATTAATGCAACAAAATCCAGATGCTGAATTTGAAATGATGCTTTTCAGAGAGGAAGACATTTTGGCTTATACCTTTGGTATGACTAAAACATTACGAATATTTACATTTCCCAGAAAACTTCATTTCATAACTTAGAGTAAGAAAAGCATAATTAAATTTTCATTAATTGTTTATACAGGGTTACATAAGAACATTATGAACTTAAATTATCAATAAAACATGAATTATATAAAATTGTATTATTTCGCATGAAAGATAATTCAAAACAGTTTTTTTGCTTTGACAATTACATCGTCCAAATGGGGACCAACTTTGTCATTGCACGTTACAAAGGTGAATTCTAAAAGCTGCCTTAGCTCGGCAGGCTATTTCTGGTGAAACGACGACTTCCAAAAATGCAATATTTTGGGATTAATGTATACTAGGTGTTATTCGCCCTCTTCGCTGGGTGAAAATTAATCTTTAGTAATAATTGATTTTTTATGATTAAAATTACGATTAGAATTCCATATACCCTTTACGTGCTATTTGACTTTTTTTATAAATTTCATAAAGATAAAATTGCGAGGGATTCACGTCAATACAATCCCAAATTTTAAATTTCGGAGCATATTTATCTTTTACACCCCACAACCCCTCCGTATAAGCTGATTTTTATAAATCACCCTCCTTAGCAAACATCTACCATGCATGAGGAACGTTCCTGCCAAATTGTAAGTTTGTAGGTCTTATAGTTTCGGAGAATTTGCGAAAATGCGTTTGTCCTTCAATCACGTGCGATATATATATATGGTCCGTTTCATACTAAGTAGATAAATGTTATAATTTTTTATCAACTTTTCTACATAATTTCGATTTTTGTAAACATCTGTCATACCGCTCAACAAGTTTTTGAATTCTGACGTCAAAAAAATCTGCCGCCTATGAAGAAGGCTAATCCATGACGTCAGTTTTAACTTATTCATCATCATTGAACCGTTTACTACCAAGGAGCACCTTTAAGTACCGAAACAAGTGAAGACTGTAAGGTGGATGATCCAGTTCTTCCCAACCAAAAGACTTGATTAGACCTTGTGTTTGTTCATAAACATGTGGCCCTGCATTGTCATGGAGAAATATCACACAGGAAGACAGTAGGCCACGCCGCTTGTTTTGTATGGCATAATCAGAATTAATTATTGTGCCTCTCGGCCTAAAATCCACTAATCAAATGTCCCAAAAGACAGTTGCCATGATCTTGTGTGCTGAAGTATATTTTATTTCATTGACTGTTGCTTAGACTCAGGAGTCATGTGAGACACTCAAGTTTCGGTGGGCGACTCACACAGCACAGCACACAGACTGACGATACGGCTGCAAATGCATGCTGGGAGCAAGACGCGCAAGCGCACTGCGGCGACTGCGCGTCATTCTCACTCTCATTCACAAACGGATCTTACTTAAAAAATACCCCCCGTATATACCCTTAACATGGATACGTATACAGATATCGATGTAAACCCTCGCCAGAACTTCATAGCATTAGAATAAATATGCAAAATATTAATAAGATACTCTAAATGCTATTCATCGAAGAAGGACAGTCGACATAAACAATGACCATCGCGTGATCAGCACGTGATATTTTAGCCAGAAACGCTGAGCACCCCTGCTATTGGCGGGAATTGGTCGAACCGATTTAAACCACCAATGAAAACCCAGATGATAGGTAGGTTGCCGTTCGACAGAAACACAGGGTTGGCGGCAGAACTCATACACTGCCCTGAGTTTTTTTCATTTATTGAATTGTATTCGATTTATTAATAACTATATGTTGTTTCCATAAAATATCTGATACGGATACAGTTGATGAAGTTGTCCAAAAAGAGGATAGTTCTTAATGCGGTCCTGTTACGACCACGTGCAATATGCGTGAATATGTTTGGGTTTAGTTTTTCTTCAATAAATAGGCTATAGAAATCTAGAACTCTATTCGGTTGTCTCGTCATTTACAGTGAATTTTACTCCAACAAATAATTTCTTCAAGTTTAGGAATATAAATTAATTCCTGGAAGCCAAATCTGGCAAAGTCGAAGTATGTAGAATCAGCGTATTTAGCAAAAAATATATGGTTTGCTATTTAAACACGCATACTCGGAAATATTATGGGCATTTAACTGCACACCTAAAATTTTTGATACCTTGACGTTATATACACAGAATTAGATCACACTATCCCAAAAGCAAAGAAAATCGAGACAAAACAAATGTATTTTCAGAAAGGAACACATTTTAAGTATAAATCAATAAGCGTTTAAAATGTCGTAAGAAATGTGTCGATAATTTCCGATATCAAATTTCTAGTTTGAACTTGGTAGAAAGTGATCATTAGTTAGCAACTAAAAGTACGCAGATATTTCTTATGCATCAGATAAAAACGTTAGGAATATCTATTTCATTTAGTTTCATCTATCACGCACCGTTTCCCTTATTTGGCTTGTTTCAGTATTGGTCGACTTATTTCATGATATGTGGCGATAACAAGGGAATAGTTAAATATCAACCAATAGAAAAAATTGTCGCCGGTCTAATAACATTTTATGTTAAGTATTTAATTTCCTAGCAATGCTTTTATTTATCATTATGAATCAAACTCTTACGAGGGTTGCTTAAAAATTATTATTCTTTAATCAAAAACAAAATGTGAAATTATATTTAACTGTACACAAAGCTTCAAGTATGTGTTTTGTTTCCTTTAAGGTTTATAAACTTAAATATATTGTGCTGTTTGTTTAAAGACGAATAAAACTGAAATGAAACTATCATAATATGTATGTCAATTCTTCTATTGGAACCTTTGGTGTGAAACATTAAACTTCAAGAGATTTACCACTAAACACCAAATCACTTTTTTTGAACTTCTCGACACACGTTTCGCTAACCATGTTAGCATCATCAGGAGATGCTATTGCTTTAATTCAATCATCTCCTGATGATGCTAACATGGTTAGCGAAACGTGTGTCAAGAAGTTCAAAAAAGTGATTTGGTGTTTAGTGGTAAATTTCTTCTAGTTTAATAATATGTAGGGTTATATATAAACGTTCGTCCCATTTTTTACAAGTCAATCAAGTCTTCCAGTTGGAGGGTGCAAAGTCGCGAGGAAAAGTTTGGAACGGATGGCCAAAGATAGGTGTCATTGTCTCAATGAAGCGCAATGTCCTTTCTATTCGCTAATTCAGGCCGCTTCTGATCGATTGCTCGCTTTAATCCATTTGATTTTGAACAATATTTCTTTGAATAACTGATCTAGCTTTCAAGTAACGGCTCATAAAAAACGACATCCTTCGAGTCCCACTAAATGAATAGTATGACGTTTTTTGGATATAAAGTGCTTTTGTTCTGGTTCAAGAGATATCTCCTTATTTTTCCCATAATCTCCTACGCTCAATATTGTTATATACTATCCATTTTTCAATGTAACCATCCGTTTTAAAAATGAATCGATTTCGTTATGTTTCAATAGAGAATTGCAAGCAGAAATTCGATCAAACAAATTTTTCTCTGTTAACTCATGCGGCACCCATACATGGGCCATCATCCTCGCTAACCATTCCGGGTTACGTAATCGCCTTGACATTGTTGTTCGGTTGATTCCAAAAATTTCTCCTACTATCTCTGTAGTTGTTTTAATTTATTACGTTTGTCGTAATGTGTTGAAAAATGATAGCCTATTTTTAATTTTTAACAAAATTTAAAATGCATTACCAAATAACATAATTTTTTCCAATAACTCGCTCAATTTTTTTCTGTCAAACATCAGAACTTGTAGGTGTATGAAGTACATGCAATGCAGTGTAATGTAATGCCAGACTGCCATCCAGCGCCAAAAATGGGCTGGTAGTTAAATATGTACTAAACGCTTAAGCACTGAAAACAGCTTATACCCTTAACTCAATGATTGATAGATTTTATAAAGTATATAGAATATGTTACTTTTCAAGATGTGTCGTAAAAAATCTTCCGCTCATTAAGTGTATAACATTTTAATGACTAATCAAAAACGCATTAAGCAAATATTGTGATTTGCTGGGATTTGAGTGATTGGCTGAAATAATAAATACAGATCCTGAAAGAATCCTTGAAAAGATTGTGACGGTATATAAAAACTAACTTCAACACTTTGATTCAGGATACATATTCAAAATATTCAGTATGGAATGGAAGCATCAAAGTTCGAAAATTTCGAGTAACTTTTTCGCCAAGTAAAATAATTTCAGTAATTTTTTGTCACATTGAAGATGATCTTTGTTTATTATCTATTATGTGGATAAACCATTACAAGTAACTGTTATGTAGATGTTAAAAAGAAAGTTTATGAAGTGGAAAAAAATACATAAAAGAAAACAAAAGAAACGCTTAAATTACAGTCACCTAGTGATAATGCTGATTTCGGCTTTTTTTTTAATATTCTACTATTATCCAGATGGCCTCACTGATTATTTTACAATAGTGGCTGACAGGATAAAAAAGTTGTTTTACTAAGATATAGTGCCCTTCGTCAGCAAAATGCTTTCATCTACTACTCCGTTCAATAAGTTAAAGGAAAAATTATAATATAAACTGTCACTGTCAACTATTTTGAATATTCTTTTTGTAATTAGGGAAAACTGTCTCTATATTTCCCTTGTATATATGTATGTAGTTTATATAAAAACAAACATGGGGGAATTAAATGTAGTTTATTTTATTTCTGTCTACAATGAAGAGAAATTCTAAAATAGAAAACTTTGTTCGAAATATTCACCCTTTATTTTTACACATTTCTTAAAACGGTCAAAACACTCGTCTATCACTGCACCTACTATATACAAGGATATTGAAGCTGCTACTTTCACCAAATCACCATTGCGGTGGGGTCTAAAGCAGACCTTCTGCTCTAGAACCTTTCACACCCGATAATTTAGCGGATCGAAGTGCAAACTTCCTGAGAGTCAATCTTTAGCAACGATTAACGCATCGAAACTGGCTTCCAAGAAACGCTGTATGGATCTCGCCTACTGTGCTAGCGCTTAATCTTGCTGGACCATCTAATGTTTTCCAGCAAACAAAGTATTGTTAAGCAGCTTTACTATCTTCCCCAAAACATTGTTTTGGTTGTTTGTTAGACGAGTTTTGAATCCTTGATCGCAGAAATTCAATAAACCATCACTGAAACCGGATGATATGTTATCTGTACCTGGAGTTGTCGTACATTGCTGTCCGCTAGAACTTCGGTAAACTCCAATCCCTAGGTTTTGTTTAATGATGCGTGATATAGTCCTCGGCGGTATATTCATCTCTCAATGAAATTGATTTCTACGAATTATTTTAGCGACCCCTTTAAAAACTGTTGAGATCCTGGTATCGTGAGGTAGGATATATTTTGCTCTGTAGTAGACAAAAGAGATCTTATTATTGAACTTATATAGCACTATAATATCCCTACGATTCTTTTACCCCTCTTTTGTTACCCTACTCTATGCGCTTTACTTAAATATTAAGATTAACTGATTTGTTTACATTAATTTTGAAATCTATCATTTTAAATATAATTCAGCCTTTACTAAAATACTATTATTGTAAGTTCTAAAATATCTGTCAAGGTTATATCAGTTAACAGAGGAAGTTGCAGAACAAGGAAAACATTTCAATATAAACTTGTCATCCGACATTTGAAAGGAATCACAAATACGGCATTGGAACGTTAACACACATAAAATAAACGATTATTAAAATATGTTTGAACAGGCACATTCTAATTTCCGTAATATATACATATCAAATGTGTATAAAAACAGAAATAAATATTATGCATCGTGCTCTATAAATATATAAAAAATATAATTATAACTTATCAGTTTCATAACTTTTGCATTGCAAATATTATCAATTGATAACATTAGCATTTTGTTTGTACTGCATCAAAACACTGTTTTGCTTTTCTAAAGTTTTATATATATAACAACAGAAATCCTACGGATCGAAGATTGAAGTATGTAAAAATGGATGAACATATAAGGTGTTCAATAAGAAAAAACAAAACTATACCATGCCACGTTTTTATGAGATACCCTGTGTAAATAAAATTAATTTAAAATTATGCAACCTATTTAGTTGTACAACTATTATACTTAACCTTTTTTTCTATCTCCAGCTATTATCAAGATATCAACCGATATCGATATATATATATATATATATATATATATATATATATATATATATATATATATATATATATATATATATATATATATATATATATATATCCTTAGTCTTCCTTGGACAGCGTCCAATGAGACAACAGTAGCTGAGTGTCACATACACCCAACCGCTGGCCTAAATCAGCCAAACTCAGCGGTTGGGTGTATGTGACACTCGACTACTGTTGTCTCATTGGACGCTGTCCAAGGATGTCTAATATTTCATATATACGCCATCCGACGGGAAGTTGGTGAAAGTATGAGTTGTTGACTGTGGATAGAGTCTCCCTATTCTTGAAGGGAGAGCATGTGTCGGTACCCTGACGAGCCTAAAAGACATATGCCCTCCAATTGAAGAGATGGGTGGGGCTCGTCCCCAATCAAACACCTAACAAAATGTACATATATATATATATATATATATATATATATATATATATATATATATATATATATATATATATAGGCTTGACTTTTCTTCCTTGCAAAAGTGAGCCATAGACTGGAACAACTGATAATCGACGGAACGAAGTTGGTGCTGGATCCTCGATGACGGAGAAGTTTAAAGTCCAATTTGATAATTTTTTTGGTCAGGTGTGAAGCGTGTGGTCTTGCGTTGTCTTGATGAGGAGAATTTTTTATAGTTGAACACAGCTGGATAATTTTCAGGCAGAATAGCGTATACTCTCTCAAGTTGAGCTGAGTATATTTTTGAATTGTTCGTCCTACCATCGGAAACTAACTCAAAGTAGATTATGTCTTCCAAATCCACCTAACACGCAGCAATATCTTCTTGATAAATCTTTCTCACTTTGGTACCGAAAGAGTTACCGGATATAACCCACTCATAACCATGACGTAAAAGCCATTAAAATTGTTTAAATAAACATATTTTTTCATGGCAAGTAATAATCCATTTGATGAATCCATAATTAGTCGGGTTTTTGTAGGAGAGTTTTACACACTTCAATATGTTACTACCGCTCTTTTTTCCCATTCCTATGCCTTTCAAATGCTGAATAATGGCAGTGTGGGATTAGTGAAAATTTTCAAGCGCTTGTTGAAGGGTCGGCAGCCACTACAACATGTCGGCACCAAGAAACCAGGAACAACCTCATCTTCCCCTATCTTCAAGACTCATGTTTCCCTCCCGGAACTCTTTGAACCAAAGCTTCCCCACCTAATTTGCAAATCTAACGAGCAGCGTCAGTCAGTTTGAAGACTTTTTTAAAATAATATCTTAAAATTATCCGAATTTCGAGACTTATTTAATTCATTTGAAGGATTCTGTTTAAAACCGCCTGCTGAATATTTCGCTGTCGACTCATTTTAATACAAAAAGTTGAAATTGGATTAAAAATTTGAGGAGATAAGTAACACATCGATCAATAAGTCCCCGGTCTAACATATAGATGGGGTCACTTACGAAAAATTCTTACCAGTTGTCAATTTTTATGTTAAACGTTATGTGTCAAAACTTCATTACATCTCTCTACTAGTTTCTGAGTTGCTGTGCTTTTAGTGATGCTACTTTTGTTAATTTCAAAACAATAAGAAAAATAATTTAGTGTGTTGATTAAGCATTGATTTTTGAAGAAAAAGAAAAATACCGCTGAAGCAAAATAATGGCTTGATAAACATTATCCGGATCTTGCCCCAGAAAAATCAACCATAATTGATTAGTATGCTGATAAACGTGGCCGTACAAATACTGGTGATGCTGAACGCTCTGGACGTTGAAATGTAGTGGTTACACCAGATAACATCAGAGAAATTTACAAAACTATTTCGCAAAACCGTAAAGTTAAGCTATAGGGGATAGCTGATATCACGAAGATATCGAAATAAGGTGTTTACACCATTTTGCATGAACATTAGGGAATGTGTAAATTGATGTCGAAATGGGTACTGCATTTGCTCACAATGGACCAAAAACAATAACATTAAAGTAAAAGTAAATAACATTTAAGTAAAAAGAAAAGATTTTTTCAGGAGTTATGTGACAATGGATGAAACATGGATCAATCACTAAACTTCGAGTCAAATCGGTAGTCAGCTGGTGAAAGCCGTCTAAAGCGACCAAAAACCCAATCATCGGCAAGCAAAGTAAAGGCCTCTGTATTTTGGGATGCGCATGGGATATTGTTAATCGATTATCTCGAGAAAGATAAAACCATCATTAGCGAATATTACAAAGCATTATTGGTGCGTTTGAAGGCCGAAGTCGCAAAAAAGGCTCCAAATGAACAAAAAAGTACTGTTTTACCAAGACAATGCACCGTATCACAAATCGTTGGCAACGATAGCTAAAATGCATGAAGTACACTTTGAAGTGCTTCCTCATATCAATATATCCATTGCTCCACCGTAAACTCCAGATCTAGTCCCCAGCGAACATTTGCTGTTCTCAAACCACAAAAAAATGCTCGCTGGACAGAAATTTCGTTCCAATGTAATTGCCGAAACTGAAGAATATTTTGAAGCCAAAGAGAAATCGTTCTATAAAAAGGTGTAGAAATGTTAGAAAAGCGTTGGAATGATTGTATTGCTCTTCAAGGAGAATATATGGATAAAGTCGAAAATTTAAAAAAAATGTATTTTATTTGTCAGACCGTGGACTTATTGACCAGTGTATTATAATCCTCTAGCCCCGGGGTCGCCAACTTTTCAATGTGTTGAGCTGTTTTAATAATATTCAAATAGAGAGAGCTATATATAAACTTGTTTAATGCAATAATGGAAAGACATTTTTGATGTGCAAGATATCTATATTGGTATACCAAGCTACCGAAATTGTCCAAGTAAGCTACCGGTAGCTTGCGATCGACGGTCTGGCGACCCCTGCTCTAGCCAGTACCAAGCTGGAATAGAATGAGACCTAGAATGGAACTTTATTTGCTTGAGTGATGAGTCTAGATTTTATTTAGGTGGTTGTGATTTTCGGGATAAAATTTTAAATTAAATTTTCGCATAGAAATTCAAATATGTTCTCAGCAAATTGATTATAATGCTATTTTGGAAGATAATTTAACTTCTTCGGGATAAGCCGTTCCGTGAGGAGATTTATACCTAAAACATCAGCAAAAATCTTTTGAAAGAACTGGTAAAACTTGTCCAAATCCTGAAGGATCTCTTTTTCTAACAATTTTAATGATTTAACATAAGATATTTCGTTGCCAGCAGGAAATTTAAGACAAACTCTTTGATCAATATTTTTATCTATTTTAAAAACCGCAAAGCACATTTGAGGCCAAGTAAACTAATCAGAAACTGTAAACAAACTGGTCGTCCGATTGTTGAAAACATTCATACCCTTTGATGCGGATATTTTAATTGAACAATTCCAAGTATTTAGTTGGTAGACTATATGTATATAATTTTTATAGCAAAAATATTGATAAAAGTATTAATATTGTTAAACATATCGTTATCTATAATGCATCCTTATAAGTATCAGGACAAATATTTGTATGTCATATATTACAGTTAGATTATTAAAACACCAAATAAAAGAGTTAACGTAATTATTAGAAAACACTTATATCATGAAAACTTACCTTCACTCGTTTCGATAAATTTTAAAATACTGCCGCTAATTTTCGAAGGCATAATTTTATTCTGATATGTTCACATTTTAAAATCACTAATTGTGTTTTTTCATTATCACTAACACCATTAATAAATTGCTATTTTCTATATACACAAATTGTTTTAGTTAAAATGCTTTTGAATGTAAAAGGTTTTTCAACGAATTTTTTTTTTACTTTAAAACTACTAGTAAGTCAATGCATGTACAATCAATTGCATCCAATACGATACAAACTATTTCTTTCCCTGAAACGTTTACGTTTTTGCTTTTGTTTACTCCAATCACTAAACACAAACATCATCAGTATGTTACCCACGGCTGCACTTATGTACAAAACTAAATTGGAACGAACACATTAAAATGAAGAATAAACAAATTGTTCTACTCTATAAAGATAATGTTCTTGCATGCAGTGCTTGTAAGGAGTAATTCCAGCCACTCCGTATTGGTAATTTTTCCAACTTCCAATTTTCCAATTTTCAAAACAAGTAGAGGTTGAAGAATTTGAAGCACTGCTGGAAGATAATTCCTGTCGTCCTAGCTGGGAAAAATTCAAAAGAAGTATTGTTGGTTCATGGTTAAGAATAAGAAGATGAGGACGCTTTGATAAAAAAAAGTCGTAAAACCAAATATACACGCCAAAAACATGTTGCTGTATGTCTTGAGGGTGTCGTGCATTATGAGTCGCTTTAATCTGGTTAAACGGACAATGTTAACTTTTATCAGCAGCAACTGATTCATGTTAATGACGAGCTAAAGTTTTATACTGGCAAGGGGAAAGAGAGGTTAATGGAGGGAAAGAGAGGTTAATGGTGGGAAAGTCAAGAGAAGGGACGCAAGGGGAGTTTTATACTGGCAAAGAAAGAAGGGAATTAATTTTGCTTTTGTACAACACACGGCCACATATAGCAAAAAAGACTCTGAAAACGGTTACCGACTTTGGTTGGGGATTTAGTCAAAATTTGCTTAAAAACTATGGATACATTGATCGTTGTCCATTAATCCAACCAGCGAAATTACGACGTTGTAAATGATTTATTTCATTTATTTCTGGATTAATTGGATTTTGTCTGAATGTAAGTGAAAATTTTATACAGACTTATCCACAAAGAATCGTAATATATATTTAATTCTTGAGAATGACATGACGTTGATCCGGTCACTTCATTTTCAACACGTTCATGGAAGGAACCTTATCTAACTTTCAGGGGGCGGTAGAATTTTTTCAAGTCCACCCGTGCGTTAATTTTACCTCAAAGCCGACAACAGTTCTAAACTAATGCGAACAAGTCAGTTCGCCCCAATATATCAAGCAGTAAACATGAAGAGGGGTAACGAAGAGAATCGCATCGCTATTACAGCGCTATACAAGTGCGATAAATCTATAACGGAGATTTGACTCAACTTGGAGATCAACTTGCTCAAACCGTTAAGAATATCGAAAAAAATCGTTAATCCTGTGCAAAATGATACAACGCGATTTCCTATGTCAACGATGAAGGAAAAAGTGACACGCTTCGTAAGACCAGACCCTAACAGTTGTCAAAGCGGTCGCTGAAAGAATTCGGAGAAAACCGCTCCGACAACAAAAAATCTCTCGAGTGAGATGAAAATACCGCTGAAAGCCATGTCGCTCATCATTAAACATGATCTATCATAAGATCTATCATTAAACATAATCAATCATAAGGTTGTAACGTTTGAAAAAAACTATTACATTATCTCCTCTTATTTTATTTTCGTTATCCACTTTCAGTTACTTAGTGGTACCCCCTGGTATCGAGTTGTACTAGTATGCACAGTTTCCTTTTAGTATATGCACTATTTTTTATTCTCATCCATAGAGGACAGCACAGTGGGTAGGCGCGGCTTTTCGTTTCACCTGGTTATATTGGCGCGAGCTTCGATGAATGATTGAGTCTGTGATTGTGGAGCTTGATTTAACAATTAGTGTTATTTTCGAGTTTCTGCACACTATCGCAAACATCTCGCTAATCCTGTGTCTTTTCGACGTCCCAGTTGAACACAAAATAATCCAGTCAGTGTAGGGTTATAACTGTTTGCCAATTTTCGTATGAGGCGACGTGGTTTTTACAGACCCTACACTATTGTAGACTAGTCATGCCCCGTTGGAACCCCAGCTACCTAATAGCCAACACTTCTGCAGCAGTAAGACTGGTAACATTGTCCAAGTAAGGTTCCGATTCTTCGGTAGGGGAATGACTAAGGCCTAATATTAACTAATTACAGATATAAGCAGCAGGATATATATTAACAGCTATTAACTATAATATATTTATATATCTATTAACGACAATTGTACGCAACATAAGAGCCACAAGTGCAAAGGCGCTACTTGAGCTGCATGCGAACGGAGAGCACAGGAAAATCCTTCTCACAGATGAAAACATTTTCACTGTTGAAGAGAAATTCAACCAGCAAAATGACAGAGTTTACGCTAAAAGCTCTCAGGAAGCCTCTGACAAAAATTGGAATGTGGAAAGAATTCATCATCCGGCTTCAGTGATGCTCTGGTGAGAAGTGTCGTACGACTGCATTAGCCAACCTCATTTTTGCGAGAAAGGATCAAGCCCGTGTAACAAACTACCAAAGCGATGTTTTGGAAAAGGTAGTAAAACCGTTTAATAACATCTTGTTTGCAGAAAACAAAAATTGGATTTTCCAACAAAATTTATCGGCTGGCTTTGATTGGAGACCAATTTGCCTGAGTTATTCACTGCTAAGAAATGGCTCTTGGAAAGTCCGGACATCAATCCGCTGGATTATCGGCTGTGGAACATTTTAGAGAAGGCCTGCTCTGGACCTCATTGCAATATCGCGGCCCTAAAGCTGTTTTGGTGAAAGTAGCAGTTCCAACATCTTTGAAAATGGTGTAGAAGCCGAACTGGTTGTAGAAGTACGTGAAAGCAAAGGGTAGATATTTCAATTAACTTTTCTATTTTTTAGAATATAAAGTTGTATATATTTAGAGAAGTAAGGAATAAAATAACGTAACATAAATTTATCTTTGTTAGTTTTTATGTAAACTACACAGTTATGTACAAAAGACAGAACTTGAGGAACTTGAATTGAGGAACGGCTTATAATTTTAAAAGACAACATATAAATATTACATAGTGCTAATATTTTACTATGACTCTAGTTCGATATGCTGCAATGATATTTCTTTAAGTAAATGTTCAAAATACATATAACAAAATACAATCAACCCAAAACAACCATTCTTAGCTATCGAACAATCTATTCAAGATGATTTATATTATACAGCCTTTTCCAATAGGGGCGCTCTAATTTTAACAGTTTATAGCGGCTATGTTGGTGAACTAACTTAGCGAATGTTGCGTCGGGACTTGGACACACACCCGTACAAAATTTAATTGACCCAGGAACTGAAGGTAAACGACCACAGGCAGTTTCGAGCATTCGCTGACTGGCCTCTGGAGCAGTTGGAAGTGGACCCTGATTGCGGACAGAAAATGATCTTCAGCGACGAGGTCCATTTTTGGATGAATGATGCTAATGGAGACATAGGTCATTTGGGGAGATAACAATCCACATGTGACCCGTCAATTGCAGGTGCATCCAAAAAAGGTCACTGTCCGGAGGGGTCATTGGTCCATACATCTTTCAAAATGAAGATATCACCACCATAAATGTCACCGGCGAGAGGTACAGGTCGATTATAACCAATTTTTTGTGGCCTAAATTGGAAGATCAAGAAGAAGGATCTCAACGACATATGGTTCCAACAAGTTAGCTCTACGTGCCACACAGAGCATGCAAAAATTGATCTTTTGCACGACGGCATGGTTATTTCGCGTTTAGACTTTTTCTTGTGGGGTTACGTTGAATCAAGGGTCTATGCGAATAAGCCGCAGACGATTCATGCCTAAAAATTCAATGTAACCAATGCCATCAATGGTATCGAGACCGATTTATGCGGTCGAGTCATCGAAAATTGAATCGCCCGCATACGCGCCGGCCATCACACCAGCGGTGGCCATACACAACTTGTTTTAGTTACATTTAAAGTTGGAGCGCCCTTGATGAAAAACCCTATACATTGCTGTATTTTCTAAATATAATTTTAAAGTCTTTGTTGAAAAAATCAATACCATTTTTCAATGCTCGATTTAAAGTAAAATTATATCTCGCATTTCTGAAAAGCCAGTCCTGAAATAAGCTTTTATAATATTTTCATTTTTTTTCAAACTTGAAATTTAGTTGATGTAAAAATGGTATTTTCAGAACGTGATTGGAAATAGGATCAGATCTCATTTTCGCTAAGATGACCTACAAATATCAGCTTCTTTATTTTTTTGGCCTTGAATGTAATTATTTTTATGATGGAATTTTATTGAAAACGTCAATAAAATGTTAGGTTTCTGCCATATAACAATTCCGTGCACCAAACACAAAATAGTATTAAATAAATTTTCTATATTATGGTTAATTATATTCCTTTTCTTCAGAAATAAAGCTGTTAATTTTAACATAAATGTTAAAAAATAGAACAAAATACTCCACTCCATCGTCTTTTCCGTCCTGTAATGATACTTTTCTGAAAAATGCCTATCACAAATTTAATGGATACATTTCAAATTAATTACTAACCAGTAAAGCATTGTTTTTGCTTTGCACTGAATGGACAAAAAGGTGAAAAAATTACAAGTCTTTGGTATAACTAAATGGCGTATATAAAATATGAGTTAACACAGATACCATTATAATGCATCCTTCACTGTAAGAAGATTATGTGGTCGGAGGAAAATATATTCAAGGAATTGCACAGATGCAAGATATGCCTTTGATATAAATGAGGTAATCGATGTGAATGAACTAACCATAAAAAAATAGTAATATTGGGAATCCCATAGAATATTGTACGAAATGAATGACTAGAGGAAAAACTTTAGAATAGTTTTTAAAAGCCTAGATAAATTTTCATAGCACACAATGATAATAACATGGCCGAAGCGGCCAAAAAGAAAGAGAATAAAGACAAACCTTATAATTAATATAGAAAGTTTGAATATGCTCGTACGAAATTAACTTTTGTTTGAAAAATTCGCGCTTCAGGTATCGATCAAGCATTGATTTTTAAGTTGGTATGACTATCTTTGACATCTGATGGAAATTTCATATATTTTCGCTTGTTAAATTGGAACTTATAACGTTTCTTGTACCGAAATGTGTTTTGTCCTTTGTTAAACATTTGTCAACGATTTTTTAAAATGGAAACATTTTTCAAGCAAAGAATTTGCGTTGAATTTTGGCTAAAATCGAATTTTCTGTGTTGATGCATTAAAAATGTTATGAAAGTATTAAGACCATGAAGCTATGTCAAAAAACTTCTTACAAGAGGTATACTGACTTTCGTGATGATAAAGATGAAGATAGGTGAACCTCGTTCAGAAAAACCTTGCACATCAACCAGTGAAGAAAATATTATCAAAATCACGGATCTTGTACCAAGTAAACGGCGATTATGTATGTATGAGACATTGCAGATATTAATAGAATATCATTTGGATCAATTTAATCAATTTTGAAAAATAATTTAGGGTTGCCTTAGGCTGGTGTTGTTCCAGTTGCCGAAAATATGCTTTCTTTGGATGATGACATTCTGAAACGCATAATTACTGGTGATGAGACATAGATCTATATTAATGACAAAAACAGCTCAACAAGATGAACCAAAGCCGAAAAAACCACGTCAAAGCCGGTCAAAAATCAAAGTAATTTGAATCGTTTTCCTTGATTACTGTGGTACTGTCCAAAAGAAGTTTCTGTGAACTGATCAAACAGTTAATAAAATATATTATTTAAGACCATTTAGATTTTTGCCAAAACAATTCATGGTTTTTGCATCACGAGAACGCACTATATAATTATTTGACACTTTTTTGCTAAAAATAAAAACAAATTCCGTTCCACAAGCACCATAGTCACCAGATTTGGTAGTGTTTGATTTTTTCTTTTGATTGGATGAATAAAGAAATATTTGTCGCAGATTGTAGTGGATTGGACATTTTCCATTACATGCAAACGTACCGAAATGCGTCAAGTGTCATGCCAAGCTCTTTTTCAAATTTTCACAAGGTTTTGCTCCAGCAATACTTGCAATCTATCTGTTTCAATCATTTAAGAGTGTCCAGCGCCTATTCGTCTTCAAAACGGAAATTCTATTTTTTTCAATACCATCTTTTGAATGTAGTATGGTTATCAAAGTTCATTTCGTATGCAGCATAAATAATTTTAGTGGTCTCAGCCGCATTATCTTTCAGGTAAAAGGTGAAGTGAACGGAAAATCTAATATAATCTTTTGTTATTGGCATTATAAACAATACAGATTGATGTTAAATACATTAAACGCCTAAGCATTTTAAACAGCCAAGCATTTTAAAAAAGGTAAAAAATAAAATTGCGATTTCCGTTACATTAAATTTAAAGCTCACTGTAATACGAAATAAGCAATAAATATGAAAGTACATCCATTTAAAAATAAAAACACAACGAACCCTGTTTCAGTTGCAAACATATATCAAACTAAGCACTTGAATAATTAATCGACAAAAGATTTACTATATTCAACCATCCCAGCTCCCGTCCTTTGTTACTTTATGGGTTGGCGCCATTTCTTTGTGTGAAATGTGGGAGATTAACATCCGCAAAAACATCAAGAAAACGTTTCTTATATCGGTATATTTAGAATCGTCGTGACCACAAGAGTAAAAATAAGAAATAAAGAAATGCACCAAAAATTCAGTAAGTAAACAAGAATAGAAATAAGTGTAAATTGAAAATGTACTGTTGTGTTGCCAAATTAATTTTTATTTAGACTTAAGACGATTAAGTCATCGGAACAAAAGAAATGTCATATTTACATATATGAAATTATCGTTAACTGTGTTTTGGAGCATCTAGGTTTATTCGTTAGCAATAAAAGATGTGTTTAAAAAATGTTCGTGAATTTCTCTTCATTGTGACAACCTCTTTTTACTAACTCTTTTCACTCCTTTACATATTCCTTAACTATCTTATTGGCAGTTCTTGTAAACTGCGTCATTGTTGCCTACCCATACAACCACGTAATATCTTTATTACTTCTATCTTCATTTCTTTCTCTCTAACTTTATTCCTTTTAGTTTTTTGCTCTCGTATATAAACATTTTTTCTGATTTTTTGATATTCACAATGAATGTTTTTTCATAAAAAAGGTCAATTGAATACTTACTTTTCTTGAAATCAATTTTATTTTTTAAAAAGTGTTGAGATCATTCAAATCCATGCATCCTATGTAGGTGGATTCCTGAAATTTTCTATCCTTTCAACGTTATCAAGCTCGTTTAGTATTTTAGAGTGTTAAAATATCAAAACCACAACCTCTTGTTATCAACTTCATTACACAACAATCTCTTTTTATCAACTTCATTATGTTAATTCAGACCACTTTTAGTACTTTCCTTAATTGTAAGTGGATTAGGAAAGGTCCACTTTAAATAATTTTTGTTTAAATGCAAGAATTAGAAACTTTCAAGTCAGTTTAGTTACTTTTCAAGTATATGTGACTAAGATATGTGAAGGAAATTTTGTATCTAAATTTTCAACACAAAAAATTAAAATTTAAAAGAATTTGTTAAATAAAATCATAAATCGTAAACTATAGTATTTACATTTTTAGATGTCTTAATGAGTAGGAATAAGAAAAATATGTTAGATTTTGATATTTAAAAAAGAAACAGTAGCAGGAAATTTTTAACGACTAAAGATATAGCTTTCACAATGAGACACTAAACTTTACGGTAGATATGTTAATTAATTTATCTTTAAGCAAAAATAGTTATAATCAAGAAATAACTGATTAGGCAGATAGCCGAAGTGAATGGTTACAATAGGAATAGTGTAGATAGATTAATTATAAAACAGAATCATCGATTGTTCGAAAGGAAAAGAGCAAACCCAAATTCATCGTAATATCGTTTGATGCCCAACTAATATGAGGGTTAGAAAAATTTTTGAAAAAAAAATAGCCAAACAATATGATAAATTAAGGAAAGTCCTGGATAATCCAAAGGATCAAGAAGACAAACATAAAAAATATGAGATTTATGAAATTGATGATGGGCAAACAATCCATATTAACTATACATCAAGAACTTATTGTCCACGTTAGATACTGGAGAATTGAGAAATCTAGTATTTTCCCAACATGATCATAATATAATATATATCATAATATTACATAAATATTACTAATTTATGTAAAGAAATCCATGAATTGGAATAACCTATTTCATACAATCGTTAACACTTCATTAGGTACGGTTGTTATAAAAATAGAACATAATTGGGTTTTAGAACCAGATTTAATCATCTCCTGATGATGCTAACATAGCTAGGGAAACGCGCACCGTAAAATTTAAAATAAGTGATTTTATGATGAATAAATATGTGGAACATGTTAACTCACTATCAGACAATGCTAACAAGCCCTAGAAAATTGAGAAAAACGGACAAGTTTAGCCAACAGCAAGGCCCCAGAGATTGATGACCTACCAAGGGAACTCTTAGAGAAGGCCGGCGATAAACTCATAGACTTCAAATTTGGAACCAAGAGGCTCTCCAAAACGAATAGAATATAGGGATAATCTCTACAATGCACAAATAATGTGATATATTTAAGTGCACAAATTACAGAGGCATAAACATCGTCATAATATCAACATATAGAGTATTCTCCAAGATACTTTACCAAAGAATCCGACCATATGCAGAACGTATTATCGTTCACTATTAAGCGGGTTTCAGGGAAACAAAATCAAGTATAAATCAAATGTCGACACTCAGACAAATATTAGAGAAAACTCCAGAATTCAGGATAGAAACGCCTCATATATTCATATATTCATAGATTTTAAAGCCGTGTATGATGTTATATGCCGTGAAAACTGAACCAAGCAATGCTCGACTTTCAAATACCAAAAGACTTGGAAAACCTAGTACAGCTAACAAAGAAAAACGTACAGTACAGAATCTGAGGAGGGAAGATCTACCAAATACATTTCAAACAACAAATGGGCTACAAGAGATGGTTTGTCATGTATATTATTCAACACAGCACTCGAAAAAGTAATTAGACTACCATGCATCGCAACAGGAAACCTATTTATTAAATCCATCCAACTGCTGACTTATACTGACTATATAGACCTGATCAGCCGAATAAAAGAAGGAGCTATTGAAACTTTTACAGCAATCAAAAACGTAGCCAAACAAGAGAGTCTAAAAATCAATATCGATAAAAATAAATAGATGTTAGCTAAAGTAGAACAAACACAATAGGAAGACCAAAATAGGAAGATTGCAATTGACATAAAATGTGATGATGTTAAAGGTTAATGATCCCACCAGAAAAGTCAGGTGGGAGCCATAGAAGAGGCTCTGAATTAGATATCTAGCCAATCTAAATAAATTAGGGATTACTATTAACAGTATGACGAAGAAGAGCCCTAGACAAAGCCGGCTGGAGGAAGACACCTAAGGAGGCCAAGGTCCACCCCCGGCTATAGCGCCACTCTGATGATGATGATTTTGTGTTTACTGGCAAATCTCTTTGATAGTGTTGCTTTATTAAGAACATCAAATAAGTGAAAAGAATCGTTGTTAATAACGCATGCACTTGAATGCTATTCTTTGATGCAATTTGCGCCAAGTTTTTAAAATAACATTCTAAAACATATAATATACGAATGATTGTGAAATAATTTACTGTTTTAAAACTCGTAAATTCTGCCCGTTATTATTTAAAATAATAAAACGTAAAATTTTTCTAACTGTTTGGAAAGTCAAGTGGATATTTTTAGTTCACGAATAACCATTTTTGAACAGATAAACGATTATGTGATTCGAAAATAATTTAAATGATTTTAGTTTGCATGTCAGCAATGAATAACTTTAACAGTTTGATATAAACTGCTTCTTTTAGTATCAAAACCGATTATATTTGGTTTTGGTTTTATAATTACGACAGCTCTCTTATTAAAATTGATAAAATATATAATATAGCGTATTTGCAAATTTGTGTTTTTTTAGATAAAATTTGGAAATATCAATATACGAATATTATTCTGAAACCTTTAATATAGAACGAATTTTTTAATCTTGAAGATAATTTGAAACGGAAGATAATTTGAAATATGAACTTCAAAACATTCAACACAACAATTAAATAGAACACGTCGACTATAAGCGTATTTGAAATTCAGAATCCCAATGGAAAGCTAAAGTGTCAGTAGAACAACAAAACGGGATTTTAAGGAGTAGCAACCAGAGTTAAAGTCACCGCCTCAGCAAATTCAATTCTTCAGATGCTTAGAATTTTTATAAAAAGATAGAAGGAAGGTAGTTAGGTTATGTGAATTTATTTTGAGTCTTTTCAACACTCCTGATGCTATTTGATAATTGGACCTATCTTTTAACGTTGGACTCTGAACTCCGACAATCATTTATCGATTAACTCTGGTAAGCAGCCTCTAAGATAGATCAATAGATCTAAAACAATAGATTTAGTAAGGAAGGCGCCCAGCCTGGAACTAACGTTAGAAAGACATATTGCCACTTGGATTTTTCACTCTTAACTCTTGAAATGCAGTACACAAGGTTTGTCTTTCCTCGGAAGCATATCCATCCGAACATTTGCCTTTAGACATGGTTGAGAAATGATAAGTAGAAGATTATGAAATTTTTCCACTTCCACTTTAGAAGCCCTAAGAAATAAAGTACACATTACTCTTAAAAATAAATAGGCTACCCCATACGATCGATGTCAAGACGTGTTGGAAAATGTGTAGATAATCAGTGTGCACATACACATTATCAATAAAATATAATACTTAAAACTTGGAAAAATATTTTGTATTTCTCCCAAATGATAATCGTAGAAAAAAATTGAAATATGGAAAGGAAACATCCTATCAAAAATATATGAAGTGCTTCTGAAAGGGAATTAATCTAAAATAACAGGTAGACTCAGGATTTCAAATGATTAGAGGATTAGAACGACAATGTAGCAAAGTTACTATGAGCCAAGATTACTAAGGGTTAAAGACATTGAACGCCATGAAATTCTAAAAAAACGTATTAGCTCCTGATTTAAAATATAGAATAATTTACACAAAATATAATTAGACTATATAATCGGTTGTGAAAAGACTTTTAATTAATAAAGCAAAACAAACGAACAGTAAAATTATTCTACATACCAGGTGTGTCGGTTAATAATTCTAAATATTTTCTTAGCCAAGAACGGAACTAGTGTCTCTGACCGCTTTCGTTGCGTTATCATACTGCAAAATCACTTTTGGCTGTCTTGTAGCCCATTCTGGTCGCATTCGATCAATGCATAGTTGATATTAATGATTTGTTGGCGGTAGCGAACGGTATTAACTCTTTTACTTGAATTCTGAAGCTCATGGTACATAACACCCTTCTGATTCAACCAAATGCATAGCATTGTATTATTTGCAAAGCGATTCGGCCTTTTGGTCAATGTTGATGGTTGTCCTGCGCCAATCCATGATTTTCTGCATTTTGAGTTCTCAAAATATATCCATTTTTCCACTCCAGTCACGATTTGATGCAAAAAGTCTTTCTTTCATGCTGAAAAAACAAACCTCTCACTCCATTTTTCGCTTTTCTATCAGTCTGTTGTTCAGCTGATATGGTTACCACTTTCCTGCCTTTTGGATCTTCCCCATGACGTGCAAATGGATAGAAATGGTTCGGTGGCCAATATTTAACTCCTCTGCCATTTGTTGTTGAGTTTGCATATCTTCTTGCAATTCGGCGTCTTCAAATTCTTTCAGTTGACCAGGGAGTTCTTTGTCTTTCAAGTCGAATTAATCCCTTTTGAATCGTCTAAATCAACTCCCATAAGCGTCTTGCGTTGGCAGATTGCACCGTAAGTTTCCACAAATATTCGATGGCTTTTACTAGCGTTTTTCTTTTGATTGAGCAAGAAAAGCAGTACGTATTGCAAATGCTCTTTATTTGGCTCGAAACTCGACATATTCGAGCGAAAAAAATATGACGCTAATTCGAAATCGTTTAATACCATTTTGAAAGGTACTGTCGTAGCAACAAAATTACATAAGAGATAAAACTGTGAACTGACCCTTGTTTGCAGCTCTATCTCTTAAAAAAATAAGAATTATTGATCGACACACCTGGAATAGATTAAAAAGCAAAGAAAAATTCATCCGTGCTCCATGTGGATCTTTGCCATTTATTTATCCGCCACCAAAATTCAGCAAGTGTCTCCTAAGACTTAATAAATATTCTTCTCCATGGGCCGCCCACTTGGCAACTTTTCGACAACATGGGTTGTTGGTTGTCGATAGGGTCTCCCTATTCTTGATGGTATGGTATATGTCGGCGCCCTGATTAGTCTGAATCTCGAAAGACGAAACATATGTCATCCAGTTTAAGGGATAGGTGGGGCTCCTTCCCAGTCAAGCAACCAACAAAAATGTTCCTTTAGGCGGAGACGCAGATTGTTGTGTATATATATATATATATATATATATATATATATATATATATATATATATATATATATATATATATATATATTTAAAACGTTAATTCAATTATTGCAACTCAACGTGAATTTAGGCAAAAATATTCTAATCGTCCGACGTCTCATAAAATGGCAAACTATCGTTTATTCAAATATTTTTAAGAATTCGTAACAGTTAGGGATAAGCCCCGCTTCAGAGATCCAACAACAAAGCAAGGTTTTTAAAGTAGGAGGGCGTAGAAGAAAATAGTGCTGCTGAAGATTTTTTTTTTGTTTTCCCCTTCCTCCTTTTTACTTTTCGCGCTATTGAAACCCTATACAGAAGGTAAACAAGGAAAATGAGTTAAAGGAAATAAACTGAACGGAAATTAAATATGGTGTTTTGTTCTGAAAAATTATTTACTGTGATTTTCAAGCACAACTTTCAAGCAAAATTAATTTGATGACTCAGGATTATTTTTTATAGCGATTTTTAAAGAAAAAAGTTTACATAAAGAAGCCCCAACCGATACAGCAACCCAAAGACCACATACGAAGTGAGATGACTGCATAACCATCAGATATGTTGATACAAGTTTATTATGTATGTTTATTATGTAAAATGTCTTAAAAAGGGCACAAAGTTACATTACTGCTAATGGCTCGCATTTGATTGGCACAATTTTCAAAAATTATTTATTCAAAATTTAACACCGAAATAAGTTTATTTATAAAAATAAAGTTTGGCTTGTTTCTTTTAAATGTTATAAATAATTTAAACGATAGCGTGATAATTTCTTCGCTCGTTATAAAATAGATATGGTCAAAACAATTTAGAGATATCACTGGGTAATACTTTTTTTAATAATATATTCTTTTTTAATAAGATCTAATGAATGTCAAGTTTTACATTCTAACAGAAACACATTTTCATAACGCCTATAAACTTATGGATGCTAGTGTATATTTATAAGAAATAACCTTGAATTAGTAACCGGTAGTTTTCACAGATCACGCGTTTCGATTCGAAATCCATTTGAAACCTGATCATCAATCAATATCCAACCGATTGAGTCCGACACTGCCAACTTACACCAACAAATCGCGACCGATGAAATGACCAACATTCGATATGTCAACCGTTCGCGCTAATTTGTCGTTATTCACAGCACCGCACAACAAAATAAACCTTCGCTATCGTTTTCGAAAAATCTCACGTTTTTAAAGAAACTGGAAAATAAAGCAGAAGTGATACGAAAATAATCCACGCCGAAAATACGCGAAGCGAATGCGGTGGTGGATGTTATGGGCGTCTATTTTTAAATGTTTATATAGGCAAGACCGTCGGATCTATTCGGTCGAGTAAGCAGTTAATATTTTGGAGATTCTTTGTAAATAAATTTTTCGTTCAGAGATTTATTTTAATATGATTGGAGTAGTTCGAGAGGATCTTATAAAACAATCTGACACCACAGTTCCGTAAAAATATCTGCACAGCTTAAACTGCCTAACAAATAAATAATAATGAAATCGGAATTTTTAAGTGAAACTAATGTTTCAGAGGGTTTCAAACCTCCAATTGAAGAATTAATATGAAATTTTTATTACTAGGCCTGTATTATAAGTACCTGGCCTAGCCCAGAGATGACGTCACCAGTATTATAAAAAGTCCACTAGTATAGTAAAAAGTGATATTTTTTTGTAAATACGAGGGTTGCTATCTGTGTATCCGGAATAATAAATAAAAACAAGTATTTATCATTGAAAATGGTTTTATTGTTTTTCAAAATATTCTCCGCGATGATCGATACACTTTTGCATACGTTTGAACCAATTTTCATAGTACTTTTTCCATTCCGATTGAGGCATCTCAAAAACATGCATTTTGAACGCACAAACCAAAATATTCTCCGCGATGATCGATACACTTTTGCATACGTTTGAAACAATTTTCATAGCACTTTTTCCATTCCGATTGAGGTATCTCCAAAACATGCATTTTGAACGCACAAACCGTTTCTTCTGGCATCGAAAATCGTTGACCACGTAATTTATTCTTCACGGACAGGAACAAATATAAATTATTGGGTGCCAAATCAGGACTATACGGTGGATGACCGTACACATTGACGGCGTTTTGACCGGTCACATATTGAGTTGTTCGGTTCGATGTGTGAGAGCTCGCGTTGTCATGGTGAAGAATGATCCTGCGTCGCTGATTGTTTTTTCTTACGTCTTCAAAGACTTCTGGCAAACAACAATAGTTGTGTATCATTCAGAATTGACCGATCTATGATTATCTAGTGGCACTGTAGCCAGAGGCCCATTTGTTCTAAAAAAAAACAGGCGACCATTAGCTTCGATGTGCTTCTTGCCCGAACAACTTTTGTTCAGCTTGACTCATTTTGAAAGACTCACACAGTCGACTGCTGTTTACTTTCGGGCTCATACGCATATGTCTGAGATTCGACACCGATGTAGATGTTATACACGGCTTTTGACGCACCACGATTGTATTTTTTAGCATTTTTTTGTACCAATCGACACGAGCGATTGTTAAATTATGTGGAATCCAACGCGCACAAATCTTTTTCACGGCCAAATGTTCATGTAAAATCTTATGTATGCTCGTTATGACAAGAGATGCCTCAATCTCACGGTATGTTACATGACATTCTTGCTGTTTCAGTTCGCGCACAGTATCGATGTTTTTTGACATAACAACCGATTTTGGAAGACCTTTAAAATCATCCGTGAGCGAACGACGGTCATAATTGAATTCACTAAACCAGTGATATACAGTGGGTTTAGATGGTGCTTCATCGCCAAAAGTCGAATTAAGTCGATCGATGCACTGTTGTTGAGATAATCACGAAAATTTTTACGAGTGAATTCCTTTTTTTAACTGAGATGAAATTTTCAAGTCACTAAACAACACAAATAGCATCCGTATGACAAAATGTTCTAAGTACGTATACAATAAGCAATGTCATACTTTGCTATGTATATGCCAGATGGTGCCTAGCAGCACCATTGTTGCCAATTTCGGATACATACATAGCAACCCTCGTATAACCTTTCACAACAATAATGTCAAACTGTAAAGTCGCTGCATGGTTTAACTTTTATGATTTTACAACAATGGAAAAAACTGAATATAGAGCAGTTATAAAATACTTGTTTTTGTAAAAGAAAACAAGTGATGAGATTAAAATGGAGCTCAGCGAAGTTTATGGTGACTCGCACCTTCGTTATCAACCATAAAATATTGGACACCTGAATTCAAACGTGGCCGTACAAGCATTTTTGGTGATGATCATTCAGCTCGTACAAATGAGGTTACCCCTCCAGAAATTATTGAAAAAATCTACGATATCGTGATAAACAATTGGAAAGTGTAAGTGCATGAGATGCTGAGACTGGGGTCATCTCAATTAAATTTGTGTTACAGTATTAAAGGAAAGTTCTGTATAACCGAAATATTGCAGCTCATCGTTAGGCCATATCCGCAAATTCGTTAAAATTTCATCTTTCAGGTAATTTTTAGAAAAGTTTGCGAAAACGATACTTCACTAGCTGGTAAAATCGCCAGATTTATCATCGATAGAACATGTTATGGGACAGTACAACATGCATGGAAAACCTTACCACAAAAAGACATAGTTCATTTAATTTAGTCCACGCATGGCAGAATTACAGATTGTAATAATAACTATACCGTACCTACTCATTATTTTCGCTTATATTTTTAATTTTTTTTATCATTTCATAATATCACATCATATTATACAGTAAAATTAAAAAATGAATTAACTATTTTTTTTATATTGTTACATTTATATTGTTTTCCGGCATATTCTTGTAGAGTGTTTTCCAATAGGGACGATAGTATATAGACAATAGACAGCTAATGGCGGCCATATTTGTATCCAATACATTTGCTGTCAATTGTTCTCAGTAAAGTTTATCATTTCACCATGCACAAGTTTTCGTTGCCACAATGTTTGGAAATTGTCCAAACATTTTATTAAAATTTGAGAAGTTTTTTGATACTCAAACAGCATTTCGTTTAAAACATAATCGTCATTCTGCTCCATTTTATCACGCCATCCGCCATTTAATTGATATGTTTGAATGGGAGTTAAGTTTTCATGACAAAAAACCACCGTCACGACTTCGTGGTGTCCGTAGTGAAGAAAATTTCGCGGATGTTAGTGAAAGTATTGCCGAGAACGATAATGTGTCTGTTCCGTAACGTTCTGAAGAGTTGGGCTTTTTCAGGATGACCACCTGACATATTTTGCGTTTAGATTTCGGTTTACATGCATACAAGATTGTACTGGCACAAAAACCTAAGCCAGCTGATCATCGATTATGTCAGAAATTCGTAGATTGGGCGTTGGAAGCAATGGAAAACGATCCGGATTTTTATCGCAAATTCATCTTCTCCGATGAGGCTCAGTTTTGGATAAACGGCTACATCAATAAGCAAAATTGTTCTTATTGGTGTGAATCAAACCAAAAAGTGATTCATCAGGCCACATTACATCCGGAAAGAATCAATATTTGATGTGGATTATAGTACGGTGGCATTATCGTGCGAACGCTATCTGGTACGGTGGCTATCGGGCGAACGCTATTACGCCATATTCTCATATTTTGTTTTTCCGAAAATTGATGAAATTGATGCGAACGAACTATATTTTCAACAAGACGGCGCAACTTGCGCTGTATGGCAAGTTGTGATGGAATCAATTCGAAGAATTGATAATTTCACGGAATGGGCCTTGCAACTGGCCACCAAGATCTTGTGATTTAATACCTTTAGACTACTTTCTGTGGGAATATGTTGAATCAAAGGTTTACACCAAGAAACCCAAGACTATTGATTAACTTGAAGCCAACATTCGAGCAACCATAGTCACCATACCACCTAATATACTCCACAAAAAGAGTCGAGGTGGTTACTTGAACGATATTTTGTTTAAATCATAAATGGCATAAAATATACCATCTAATAAAAGTAATGAGCACCATTTTCGGCCGAATTTTTCGTGTTTTATTTCAAATTCAAATCCTATCGCTCTTATTAGAAAACCCTTTACAAGTAGCCAAGGTTATATTTACAGAAAGGTGAAATATATAGTTTCAAATAAACAATCGAATTGCACAAATAACATCAAAGAAAATAAAAACAAAAATATAAAGAACGAAATTATTGACCAATACAATAAGTGGGCCATTTAACTTGTCTCTTAGATGAATAAGTAAACAAAAGCGAAACATATAGGATTAATTAGTTCTTTAACCTAATCACGAAATTTACGACCTGGCAGTAACTTAACATTTCCTATAACATAATGTGAAAATAAACATATTCACAGTCAAAACAAAAATTAAGTAATATTTCATTTTTATTATTTTTATCAATGTGATATAATTCGGAGAAAATTATAACAATGTTAAAACATTTGTTATTGTTACATTATCAGCTAGAGATTTATTATTATTAGCCTTTTCTTCAATATTTTAGAATATACTTTATGATATACTTTTCCATGTTTATAAAGCAAGTACCTTTCAAACGATAAAAAAATCAAGATAGAAACATATAACAAACACCTGTCACACAAAACAAATATAATTCATGTCAATAACATTTTTTTTACAACAGTTTACTTGCTAGCTGTTATACTTAAAAAATATCAAACCATTTGTACCTGATTTCACTTAGGATTATATTTATACGCATCTTGTATAGATCCTTCTTTTAATCTTGTAACCCATGTGACTAGTGATTTATTTAAACTTGTTGAATTATTTAAAAGTGGTATTATTTGTTATCAAAAATATCATAAAAAATTCCCCTAGATCTGTGATCGAGATTTGCTCGCCATATGTCAATTTATTATTTAAAAGGAATTTTCGTTTACTTTTTATCAACAATATTTTTCATAAAAAAATGCGCCGACATGCGCTTCGCTTCTTCTTTTTTCTTTTCATGGCATCTGCTCTGATGGAGTTATTTTAACACTTTTTTTTACTTTAGCTTCAAAATAATATAAAGTTGATAAATGTTATGTTTATTTTCGTATACAACTGAAGCTAAACTGTATACAATTGAAAGAAAAAGATTATTTATAAAAACTGGAAAAAAATCAATGAAGGTATGCTGTAGTTTAAAACAATTAGTCATTTCATGTTAATCATTACCAACTTGCCGCGTTGGTTGTCCACATTTATAGGTCACGTGAGTTTCTGGCTTAAATGAAACTTCTGTAGTGTGCATGCATGATTCACGTTTCAGAGCATTAATTATAGCGTTGATTTTATTCATATTTGTGATAACAGATCGTCCAACGCAATATACATCTTTAATATCAAGATTTTCCCCTCTACATCTCCGAAACCATTTCGTACACGTTAAATTATTCATAAAATTAAACCCATATACATACACACGCAAGTTTTTAATAAAACATAGCGATGCTTTCTTTCCATTTTTATATTATAAAGCTTAATATTAAGAAAATATTTGTTCACTCCTTGAGGGTGGCCCAAATTGAACGCCAGATTTAAATATCGCACCATTGTTTTGTTTTAGGATTGAAAACTGATACGTTGACAGTTATAATTTATGATTCTTCTGATGAGAAAATATGGAATGCTAGACGAAAGAGACTTATTGTTAAAACTCATTACAAACTCGGTAGAAATATTATGGAAATGGTACGAAAACTTTTATGAAAGTGTCATTACAAATCCAAGAACATCAACTCGGCCAACAATTGGACAACTATTGAACACGTGGACACAATACTTGAACGTGGACAACAATTAAACAGTTCAAGAAGCTTCCTTCAGTAAACACTCACTAAAGACCCTCACCTCCAAACGTACAAAATTTTGCTGACTCAAAAGCCAAAGCTTTCTGACCATTCGCACCTCTGGTAGTTCACCAGTTTGTTTTTAGAGCATCATGAAGTAGACTTTCAATTTTGTCAAAACTGTCATAGACTGACTGAGGATGAGAATCATTTTCAATTAAAAAATGTCGTAGCAAACAAAATTGTCTCATTCTCTCAAATTTTCAAAGTTGTCTAATTCTCAAAATTGTCACTCTTTCGAAAAATCCTTGAATAATTCACGAGAATTATTGCACCCCAGGTGAACGTTTGTATGGTGTGGATTTTGAGCAGGCGGTGTGCTCGGCACATCGTTACCGTAATATTATAATGCAGTTTTAATCTGCAGTGATATGATAATGCATCAGCACCAAGTGTGGTCCCAGCAGGATGGTACCACCTGCCACTCGACTCAAACAACAACAAATTTACAGTAGTAACAATTTCCTGGTTGCGTAATTTCACTATGTGGCAAAATCAATTGGCCACCAAGATCTTATGATTTATCACCGGGCAACTTTGTTTACAAGATTATTTGATATATAAAGTCTAGTAAAATAAAGTTAAAAAAAATATTCTTTGCATTATTTTGAACAAAAAGTTTTCTTAAAATATGTATCCAAAATGCAACTATTTCCACGGAAAACATTATTTTATTTTCCTAACAATTGGCAACGACCTTAACCGTTAGTAAATAATTTTTTTTCGTTTCACTGTCCTCTTAACGTAATATTTGAAAATAAAATGTAATATTTTCATAGCCACTTATTCCATAGGTTTCAGCATTAATTTGGTGTTTTCTTACATAAAAAGAAAAACTTACTATACATTAATGTTGCTTAACCGCAAAGTAGAAATTACAAGAAATAATGTTTCATACCACAATACGTTTTAAACGATTCACATCACACTAAGAAATACGTGATTAATTATTTTATTAAATTAAATGTTCAAAATGTCCACCATTTCGTCTCATCTCGTCATTGTAACCTATTTTCCGAACACGTTGAAAAAGTTGTGTTTATTTCTTTTCTGGTTGGCAACAACTTCTTCGTAAATTAGAATCATATTGTGATATTCTCGTACAAAATACAATTTTGGTTTTAAAATACGCACACTGAAACACACGGAAATGATTTTTGTCGCCAACACCTTTGTGGTGGAAATCATTCCAATTAGTCAATGCAACATTGCCACTTTCATTTTTTTGTCTGATGTATGGTGGTTGATTCTTGATTAAAAGAATATTATAACAATATTTATTAGTTTATGTTAGTAGTTTAATCGATAAAAAATAATCAATTACTTTTTACCAAACATGCATTACACATACATGTTTTGACATGTTTTTGACCCTTGTTGAAGAAATATTTTTCTTTCAAATGATGTGAAGAATCGTTGATTAAATTTAGGATAGTTATTTTCCTTACACTCTATACACACTGATGGTCAATTAAATAAGAATTGGGGAAGCTTGTGAATATATTTGATTCAAACATGATTTTAAATACGTACATATGAATATACGCTTTATTTTTTTCTTTTTTTGTATTTTTCGCCACGATCTAAAACTCAACAAATATGAAAAATACCTGTTTTTATGTAAACAAAGAATCACTGGGTAAAAAAACAAAAAACCAAACGGAGACAAATTACTCAGTGATTCTATTCTGTAATAAATTTGCCGAACGAGCAAAATTTTTAAAAAAAATAAAAAATAAATACAAAGTTTTTAACTTTAGCGTTTCGGGAAGTATTCTCCTCGCGTTTTCAAAACGAATCTAAAAATTAAATTATATTAATTTCTATATATATTGTAAAGATAGGAAGTAAATATATTTTTGTGTATGCCAATGCTACTTACATTGACAATTAGTTTTTAATGACAGTAACATACTACAAAAAAATATATAAGTGAGGTTTATAAAATAAAAACCTCACCTATATATATATATATATATATATATATATATATATATATATATATATATATATATATATATATATATATATATATATATATATTTGAACATGTCCAAAAATTCAATTCATCGTATTTTGTCCGGTCATTTGCGACTTCGGAATATATATATATATATATATATATATATATATATATATATATATATATATATATATATATATATATATACGGGAGAATACTTTCAGAAACGTTATAGAACATTTTTATATTTTTAAAAATTTTGTCCGTTAATTAAACTTATTACAGAAAAGAATCACTGAGAAATTTGTCTCCGTTTGGTTTTTTGTTTTTTAATCAGTTTCTTTATTTACATAAGAACAGATATTTTTGATATTTTTTGAGTTTTAGATGGTGGCGAAAAACCCAAAAAAAGAAAAAAATATATGATCACGCCACAATCATTCAGGCATTTCACATGTATGCTGTTTTTAAGGCAATATTACTTTTCCAGAATGTTCTGATGCTCATAGTTAGGTGAAGATTTTTTTATAACGACAGTGGTATTAAAAGGATCCTTAAAAGCGTCGCGTCCAATAAGATTATTCATTTTTTGCTCGTTTTTCTTGAACGGTCTCTCTTTTCTGGGTCACATATGATTCTTTCAAATCTTTAGCAATTACACATGGTGACCGTTTGATTGCATTCGTAATATAAACATAAGATTTTAGAAATTAAACTTCTTTCTTCAGCAGTGCAGTGGTACATTGTAACGTGTATAAAATTAATACACTCTTATTTTTTTGAGCACAGTACGAACCATTAAGAGGAAATACATTCTTTAAGAAGATAAATAGAAATAAAATACAATAGCTATATTGTAATCAAAATGTTTAAAGGTCAGTTAAAATTAGCATATTATATAATTTATTATGGTAAATAAATTAGAAAAGAAAAGTTTAAATTAAAAAATTAAAAGTTATTGGTCACCACTATGTATATATATATATATATATATATATATATATATATATATATATATATATATATATATATATATATATATATGGATATATATATATATATATATATATATATATATATATATATATATATATATATATATCCATATACATATAAAGTCGTAGCAGTAAGGTGGAGTAAATATACAAAAACCTCAAAAATATGGTGCTTCAGTATTTAATCCAGAAATATTCTGACAAGAACTTAAAATTTTCATGATCATTCATATTTTTTATAAGATTTCATAAAGAAAATAATCATATCAAAAACCAGGAAAAAGAAATTGTTTAGATTTTCTCTACGTACATGTACAAAGGGGTATTCAAAATCGATTATAGAAAATATATAAAAAGTTTGCATTAACATTTTGATGATGGGCTGAGAGATACGTAATGTGAGGAATATATGGCGCTGCTTTATACCTTCAATTGTCGATTTTTTTTAATATTAATGTGAATGAATGATGAAAAATCATAAAATAGTTATCCACGAGGTCGATTACTCAGCTGTGTAAATAACAGTATAGAGCCTTTGCATCCGCTTGATTCCATAAATCAAATTTGAGGGCGTTATTATAAGCAAGAAATGAAAAAAAAACTTAATGATAACCATTTTCCACCGGAAAATATTGTTCAAAAGAGTCTTAAACCGTTAAAATTTAAGGCGAAAAGAGAAATAGACTAATTGATTATAATTAATTCATATTAATTTTTTACTAAGACTCAAAAATGGCATTTAGCACACTGAATCAACTAAACTACACATTTTGGGATCGTTGAAACAAAGGCTTATACAAGGTGATCTACGAAAAACGGACGTTTTTTAATTGAGAATGACTCATTGACTGACTAATTTTTTGTGAAACAAATATTTGTTAATATAAAAATAATTAATGAAAGAAACCATTTTCTACGCTTAAGTTCAAAAACTACTGTCATTAAAGTGATGGTTATTTTTACAAACATACATTTGGGGCCATTTACGAAAATTTGCCTCTACTCTTCCCAGCGCTTCGTCATCAATTCAATGATTTCTCCATCAGTCTTATTTATTAACTACACCATATAAATGGAAATAAGCGTCATCGCTTATAGTAATGGCAATATAAAATAAAGCAAATACACGGTGCTCTCTGGTTTACAGTAACATGATCGATACTTAACAGCATAGTAGGAAGGCTAACCGGCTAACCTACCGCAGACCTCCACCCCTACTACTAGCTGAGTACTATTCATTCCAAAAACGTCATTTTCCTATGGACCACCCTATATTCTCCAGTAGGTATAATCGCTGCTTGGAAATATGAAGAAGATATCAAGACAAAGTAACATTAGAAATGTATCTGAACTGGGTCTGAAAAATAAAACAAAAATCGTTCAAATCAAACTTCTTGTTGAACCAATCATGAAAATGACAATTTTTTATTTTTCAACAGCTTATTTCCCAAACTAGCGTTTTTCATTGATATGCAACTCATAACGGATCTCGTACGAGTAGCTGTAGGAGCGAGAAAAATTTTTAAAAAATATGCACGGCCAAGTGAATTCAGCTCATAAAAAATGAGATCCACAATCCGCAATTCGGGGCCCGGCTAACATGCCCTGAAAAATTAATTTTAATTTTGTTAGGGGTGTGAAACGGCCGAAATTGAATTGCTTTCTGCAAATTTCATTTAGTCCTAGTTTTATGCCACTAGTTTTATGCCAGCTGTCTAGATCTACACCATCAGTCATTATATACTGAGAAACAAAAACATTGAAATACCTACTAATATCTTTTGATTAATTTATCCAATTTAATATATATTTTTTTTAATTTAAACCTCAATCTCTCGAAGTATAGAAGAAGACTACATCTATAGAATGTTCCAAAAAATAACAGTATTCCTAATACGATCGAAAAAATCAGCAAAAATTTAAAATAATGTCAAAACGAGTTGTTCTATTTAAACTATCATATCTAGGCAAAATTAATATATAAAAAATTTCTTCCGATAGCATTTAAAAGGGACTTAATGTACTTTCAGATACATATTACATAATTTAGCTTTATTTAAAAAAATATATTTATTTCGTTAGGTAATATTCACTAGTATGATTATCTTCAAAACCCGATTTGGTCTCGCTTTCACTCTCTTTGTCGTCGACGAATATTGACTGCTTCATATAACGCTTCAACTTCAGACGCACAGCGAGTACGAGAAGACGTGTTCATTTTGAGCTAAATAGAATTTATTTTATTTTTTGACATTTTTTTATTTTTTATGACATTTGTTGACTTTTATTTTATTGGCAAAATACTGACACAACAGCATTGGGTGGCGTATACCCACATAGACGGACTATGGTGGCTTATATTTTTGTTAGTATTCACATCTTAAGATGGCTATGGTGGGGGATCTGCGGTAGGGATGGTAAAAAAATTTCCCCCACTCAAAGTTATCCCCTCAACCTGACCATTTATGCGGGAAAAACACTTTAAATTCACCCCTGGGTATCCCTTATTCAGTGCTTCTCTTGTGTGAAAAATTGATGTTAGTAATTTCAACTTTCACATTAAACAACAATAATGTGTAAATTTCCCATTTTTATACTGAAAAGTATGGAATAAATGTCTATTAAATTGGATTCGACATTTTTCAATCTATTCGTCACCGCTTCAATTAACTTGAGAGTAAATCAATCAATCTATAACCGAATCTTACCGAATTTTCTATACATGTCAGTTCAGTGATCCCACTGACCCTAGTAGCAAATTGATCGCTCCCTAAGGTGGAATTTATCATAATATGTGCATATTTCTGTTGTCTCTTAAAGAAATAAATGAGAAGAAGAAGCCGAACATGAGAAAATTGTTGAAATTTATTCTCCCGATAGGTCAGATGAGTCGCGGTTCGTTGGCAGTTTTGTTAATTAAGTTCTTTAATATATTTTAAACACAATTACTTCCAAGCACAGACAAAAGCTTGCTATTATTCTTTTATTATATTTATCATTTTATTATCGTATCTTTGTATTGAATTATCTATATCCAGCAACTATGCACGAATTGTTACACTTATAATTTCTTATTGATAAAAGTAAAAATAGTGTGGAAATGTGAGTGAGATCAGCGATCATCAGTGAGAAAGACATCAAAGAAGGGTTGAATTGTTTTGTCACAAGTTTATGTCACATTAAGAAACACATGATTAATTGTTTTATTAAATTAAATGTTCAAAATGTACACAGTTTGAGTCTATATAAGCCTGGCACTACTTTAACCATACAGTTTTGTTAAATAGTCAAGGCATATTTATAATATGGTCGGCAGCAGTAAATCAGCGGCTAGAGTGATATATATATATATATATATATATATATATATATATATATATATATATATATATATATATATATATATATATATATATAACATTAAATCAACAAAAAATCCAAATTTTAGCTTTGCAAGAAACCAGATTGATAGATGATGACACCTTGGAATTCGGCAACTACAGACTTTTTAAAAGTAAAACGGACAAAAGAATACTTAAAAATACACCACATCTCGGTGTTGCTTTCGCTGTCTCAAGAAACATTCTTGGTTCTATAACAAATGTCCAGCCAGTAAATAATCGACTTATGATACTATCCCTCAAGTGTGCTAACAAAAACTATACATTAATCAATGCACACCTCCCAGTTAACGAAGAAAATAAATCTAATCCTGAAAAAGTAAATAAGTCCTGAGAAATTCTGGAAAAGACTACCTCTAAAATTCCCTCTAACCATGTAAAAATCCTATTGGGTGATTTCAACGCCCAACTAGGGAAAGAAAAAAAGTACAGGAAAACAGTCGGCAGTTTTCCCACTCATAAATGGACTAACCATAATGGTAGAAGATTGGTTGAACTATGTTCGCAGTTTAATCTAAAAATAATGTCAACCCATTTTAAGAAGAAAACAACAAAACAAAAGACCTGGAGGTGCCTAAACACGTACATGGGTGAATTTCAAATTGACCATGTTGCCATTTCGTACCCCAATTATAAAGAGATTTTGAATGTTCAAGTCAGGAAAGGAGCAAATATAGACACGGATCACTACTTCACTAGAATCAAACTTAGCTTAAAACCTCGAAAACTTCATAATGACAATGCTTCAAGTGAAGATGGAATCACTGCTGAACTTTTGAAATCCGCTGGTCCAGGTACAATCAAGGAAATAACCAAAATTCTACAAGAAGTTTGGCGAACCGAACGGATTCCGGAAGACTGGAAAGATGCTCTAATCCATCCACTACATAAGAAAGGAGATGGAACGGATGTAAAGAACTATAGAGGAATATCTCTTCTCCCAGTTTGTTACAAGATTCTATCTCAATGTCTACTAGACAGAGCAGAGGGACAGTTAAAACCGAACATTGGTGAATATCAAGCAGGTTTTCGACCGGGCAGATCCTGCCCTAAACAGATCCTGAATCTAAAGTTGATTCTAAGACATCAAAAACTATTCAATAAAAATCTGGTCTGTACATTTGTGGATTTCAAAAAAGCATATGATTCTATTGACCGCGAATCTTTATTCCGAATCTTGAAAGAACAAGGACTAGATCTGAAAACGCTGGCAATTATTAAAGCAACGTTAACTAATACGAGGTCAAAAGTTAAATTCATGGGTGACATCTCAGAGCCCTTCGAAATTAAAACTGGTGTGAGACAAGGGGATGGACTATCGCCACTCTTATTTAACTGTGATCTAGAAAAAGTAATACAGGAGTGGCGTGAAAAAAAGTCGGCACTGAATATTGACCAGCCCATTAAACTGGGGAGAACCAACATCAAAATTGATTGTCTGGCATTTGCTGATGATCTAGCAATTTTAGCTCAAGATCTATTAACGGCACAGAAACAGATTGAAATCCTAAAAGAAACAGCAGAAAAGGTAGGACTTCAAATTTCCTTTGAAAAGACACAATACATGACCTCCAACAGACTAAGAACACCATTTCTAAAAACAAAATATGGTAACATCAAACGAGTCTCTCAATTCAAATATTTGGGTGAAATAATCATGGAAAATGGGTTGAAAAAAGCGGCTAATAAGGGTAGATGTCAAAAAATGAAAACGGCATTGAGACTTACACAAAATATTTACAACAAAAAATGCCTATCTAAAAACACAAAACTGAAACATTACAACACGGTTATTAAGCCAGAATGTCTATATGCTGCAGAAACGCTCATTTTGAATAGAAAGAGGGACATCGAGGACATTGAAAAGAAGGAAAGAAAAATCTTAGGCCCCAAACAAATAAATAGCATAACATACCGACTTCGAGAAAACCAAGAAATTAAACAATACACAGATATACATAGCGATATGAGAAAAAGAAGACTTAAGTTTTACGGACACATCAAACGGATGAATCCGAGTAGGCTAACTAGACAAATAGTCGAATTTTATGAAAATAGGAGTAGAGCTAAAGTAGAAATAATTAAATGGATTGCGGCAATTAAAGAGGACCTAAGATCAGCAAATATTACACAAAGTGAAATTCAGGATAGAGGCTGTTTCAGACACAAGGTTAACGTTTGGAAGGTTGGCCAGAGAGAAAAATGTAGAAAGACTGGAACAACTTGGTCTGACGAAAGGAAAAAAGCTCATAGCGAAAGAATGAAATTAGTATGGGTGCAAAGGACGGTTAACAACAACAAATGCATCTAATTATACTTCGCGTGGTCCACCAGGGCCCATACGTGAATAATATATATATATATATATATATATATATATATATATATATATATATATATATATATATATATATATATATATATATATATAATAAATATATATATATATATATATATATATATATATATATATATATATATATATATATAATAAATATATATATATATATATATATATATATATATATATATATATATATATATATATATATATATAATATATATATATATATATATATATATATATATATATATATATATATATATATATATATATATAAATATATATATAATATGTAATATATAGTATAATATATAATATAAACAAAATTAATACTTTGGGTTTTATTTCATAGAAACCTTACTTTTTCTTCATAGTAGGATTTCATATAGATAATTTATTTACAAATATTTTGCCCGTTAAGCTGCATTACAATTGGTTAATCAATCGGTCATTTATCAGTAGACAATTTCTTATATTATTTTGATAACAATGACCATTCTTGTCTCGTATTAAATAAATTTCGTGGTGAATATAACGATGAAGTAGGTTATATAAAGAATATAAAAAGAGAGGTCTTTAAGACGGAATATCTGACAATCAACACTGAGGAAACATTCAAAATAATGATTAATGACGCTGTTAAAATAAAGCAGGTTAAAAGCTTTAAATACTTGGAAGCTATATATTCAAAGAAGGGTCTAGGTAAAACAGAAATTAGACAAAGAATATACAACAGCAGGAATATTATAGAATATCTGAACTCACTTTGGTAGGATCGAAATAAACTGGGGAAGAAAACATAGCACGCTATTAAAAATAACATTATTGGATTAATTATATAGATTTTAGAGTACGCCATGACAGTATCTTTTTATGATTAAACAGTCGAGAAATTCCACTTACATGTTATCTAAGGTATACTACGGTTACATTCTGTAAATGCCAGACATGGACCAAATTACATAATCTAATAGGTGTTTCGGTTAATAGTGTCGATTTTACTAAGAGATGGCGTTACTAATACATTTGTTGGTATATACTAACGATGTCTATGGCGTTTTGGATGATAAACATACGCCGTCAAAAGCCAGTTCATTATTAATTGTAATTACGCAAAAATAAATAGTTTTTCATAGCTTTGAATATGTTAAATTATGTACCAGAAAAAGATTAATAACATTCTTTCATTTACAGAAAACGGCTGCTGAAAGTTATTGATTTTTGATTGAAGCTTGTGATGAACATGTCCTAACCTAAAAAAAATTGTGAACGATGGTTTAAACGCTTTAAAAGTGGTGATTTTGATATGAAAGACAAGAAGCGCCCAGGACAGCCGAGAAGTTTGAAGATCTAAATTTGCAAACATTACTGGATGAAAACTCAATTCATACGTTGAAACAATTAGCAGAAGCATTAAATGTTGCCCAATCCACCATTTCCGAATGTCTACAGGCATTGAAAAATATCTTGAAGGAAGGAAAATTGTTATCAGACAGTTTTTGACCCATTGTCACTCCGGTAACCAGGCCGGATGAAGCCGGATGCTTTCAGTAATGATCATTCGCAATAGTTTTTTTTCGACCCCTTGTCACGCCAGTAACCAGGCTGGATGAAGCCGGATGCTCCCAGTGGTATTGATGTTGTAAAATAAACTGCTATTATTGGACTAATATGTTTTGTATTTTTGTAATTTGTCAACCTTGCATGGTAGCCTACAAATCCTGCTGGCGTATCACCTTGCAGCAAAGCCATCAAGCAACAAATGAAGAAAAGTGAAGCTTTAAACCAAGAAATATGTCTAGTACAATATAGTAAACATGATCAAAAAGTGTTTCATTAATGATTAAATGGTAAGAGAAAAAAATATTAGGTGGTGAAAGAAGAAAAAAACGGATAATGTCTTAACGTTCATTTTATTGATAGATGAGCAAGATAGTTACTTGCAAGATTAATGCCCTCTTGGCAATAGGAGATACAACTGTATATCTTAAAGTATAATTGGATTCATGCCAATCAATTTCGAGGTCAGAGGAATCATATATTCTGAACCACAATAATATTTCCACTTAGAGCATTCTTCTTGTTTGGCCCAAAAATTTAAAGAACATCATTCTACAAGTAAAATTAGCGTTTCGTTTCGAATGGATAAAAGATAATTCGTCCCGATTTTTGAAGTAATACTTGAATTTTACTACAAATATAGCTTTCAAGATTGATGAAAATGTTGGCGAGGATTTATTTTATATTATTTTGCATTTTATTGAGATAATTACCAATATTTTTCAATTTAAAACAAAAATACAAAAAAAAATACAAAATTCATTATGTTAATAACGTGTAAATCAAATTTTGTGATTAAGTAACCGTTGTAACATGGCCTTTCGTCAAACAAAAAAAAACATTATGCAAATACAATAAAAGTCCATCATAGAGACCATAAATTATGTTGAAAAGAAAGAAAATAAAATACATAATCATAAAACTTAATTTTAATGATATTTCTAAATTTGTAGTTTTATAGGAAAATATAATGTGTATTAACGAAAATAGCTTAAACAAAATAAATTTTCTTTAGTAAATATATTTTAGAATAATATATGAGAAAAAGTTAATGTTCCACATAAAGGAAAAAGTTTTCTAATATATGTTTATGATATATTTATAACAAAATATACATTGAAAAATAAGCAATATGAAAAATAAGCAATTTGAAAAAACTCTATATTCAAATGGAAAAAAATGAATCATATTCGGATTTGAATTTATTGAAATTTCCAATATTTTATTCAATACGTTTCGGTAAATACGTCTATTTTAAAGCGGAAACATATGGGGTGATTTTTATTAGTACGTCCGAACTTTAAATTCAGATAAAACAACAACCAAATTAAATGGTTTAAAACTATTTATTTTATGTGAAATAACATTCAACGGCATTAATGTTTGAAAACAATTTCGGATAAATTTCCACCGCGGCTACTTCTGACAAAGCGCATTCTGTCAATCCAATTATCCGAGTTATGTTGGCTTCGAATGCGTCAATAGTTGCTGGTCTATCGGAATAGACTAAAGATTTTACATAAGCCCAAAGAAAATAATCTAAAGGCGTTAAATCGCATAACCTTGATGGCCAATTACAAGGTCCTTTCCTTAAAATAAATTTCTCACCGAATTGTTCCCTCAATTAAACGGTAGATTGCTTTGGCAGTATGACATGTGGAACCGTCCTGTTGGAACTACATCTCCTCCAGATAAATACCATTCAAATTCGGAAATAAATTATTATTGAGCATCCTTTTGTAACGGTCGCTTATTATTATTTAACCGTAATATGCTTTCCAGCTTGATTTAAAAAAAAATACGGCCCAATGATGCCACCGACGTAAAATCCGCATCATACGGTGCATTTTTCTGGATACAACAATTGTTAGATCATTTGCAGAATATTTTTACTCCAAATGCTTCAATTTTGTTTATTAACGTAATCATTTATCCAAAAATGAGTTTTGTCGTTGAATAGCTGGTAGGTATGAGTGGCAATTCAGTATGAGACTATTCATCGAATGTACAACGCAAACGATGGTGTTGCGACTTGAGTTTTTGGACAAATTGGATCTTGTAAGGCACCAAACCAAGATCTTTACGCAAAATTTTTGCTGCGACGAGTTGATAAATTTAGATCTTCACACACTGCCAGCATCACACTGCCACATCAACACTGCCAGCAACAGCGGCGATATTTTCTTCGGTACACACAGTTTTTTGTCTTGTTTTTGTGACATTTCGCGAAACAACATTCATTTCTATTACTCCTTCAGCCCAAAAACAAGACCAAGCTGTGACTTAGTCAGGATGATGAGGTAACTCTTGTATTTATGTTTATTTACAAATTTACAGTTTTTTGCATGTTTTCCCAAAATGTTTGTGCGTACTGTTCCAAGAATGGAAAAACATGTTTTAGGTTTTTTTCCAGGAGTACATCCGATTGTCGAATTGGTCCCTGTCAGGAGCTTGCAGACGTTTCGCCAAAATATTAAAGACATGCCAAATGAGATTTTGACGAAACGTCTGCAAGCTCCCGACAATTCCACAACCGGATATATATATATATATATATATATATATATATATATATATATATATATATATATATATATATATATATATATATATATATATAATATAAATTAAATATGACAATAAACCAAGCAAAATATTACTTCTTCAAACAGAAAACTTCTTGGGAATTTAATAAAATCCATTGAGTGTAAATCACGCTAACACAACGAAATGCGTCACAGTAAAAAGTTCTTTTAAAGACTGTTTTTAACTTCGATATATTAAGAATAAATTTACAATATATGTAAACATAATCAGTCCCGTTAAAATATATTTCTTTAGTAAAAAGTTCTATAGAACAAATAATGAAAAAAAAGCAATTTTCCAGATAAAAGGAGATTTTTTAATGAAAATGTGTTTTTATTTACATTGGTAAACGTCAACAGTTGCTATTTCGAGACAATTTGCTGACACAAGAGAATAAGAAACATATATTTTTCGAACGAACAAAAGGGTTTCAGCAAAAAAGGTACAATGAAAATCTAAAATATACAGCAAATAAAAAATCCCTGTTTTCAATCGGGAAAAATAAATCATATCGGAAGATTTTGTCGATCCAAAGGCAATATGAATTTTAACTTTTTTTACGGTTATAGTAATTTGAGTTATTAAAGTTTCCGAGTTTCCTTAAACTAGACTTTGGCAAATATTATTGTTATAATCTGCAAATATATTAGCAATTCTGTTTACTCAAAACCTTGTATGTTTTATAAAGAATTAGGTAAGCATATGACTTAAAAGTATCTTGATATAGAAATTTAAAATTTGAGAACAGAAAATATTCATGGGGAAACAGATTGCGCTATTAAGTTGGATTGGTAGCAGTTATGATACCCTTTGGAGTCAAGAATTAACGAACGGAAATTTTTTTAACGTTTTAGCTTTTGTCGTTTGAGTAAAACTCAAAAACCAAAAGCATTCTAAACAACCAAGTAATATTATCTTATAACTATTTCGTTACTTGAGATTATTCTGCACGTAAACCGAAAAACAGAAAGCTTACTGGCGACAATCGATTTTTAGAAGTGCAATTTTTACGAAATACGCCATGTACCATATCAATTATAACGAAGTTTAAAAAAAATAAATTGCAGGGAGATATTTTAACGATATCATTCATCTGGTGTATTCTCTTTGATATAAATCTGGTTTGATGACCTCATTATCAAAATAATTGCCCACAGTGCTGTGTACCCTGTAGTGATGTATGCCCTATAGTCATTCCACGATATCTTTTTTTTCTTTTTAGTGTGATATATGGTTTTTGGTTAACATTTTTGCTTCTGCTCTTGTAAGACCTCTGTCTGCCAGTATCTTGTTGAAGCTCTCATCTCAAATCTTTATATGTCTTCATCTTGCTCCTTTATCATGTGTTCTTGCTCTTCCCACACTCATTTGATTAGTTTATTTGTTTTAGTCCTTATAAGATGTTTTATTTTTTCTATTCTTTTAACTAATGGCTCGACTTGTAGTTGTTCCTGGTTGACATGTTTCTTATCTTATCTTTTCTTGTGATAACTAGTACTTTGCGCAGGTACTTCATTTCTTTACCTTAAAATTTTAACCGGGTAGTTTTTGTCAGACACTAAGGTGGTTTTAAATATCCTCGTTTTGGTTTTTATCAACATTTTGCTGATGAATATATTTCTCAAGCTGTTGTAAACTTTCCTTGCATTCGTGATTATAAGATTTATTTCAGTATCATGATATCCATTCTTATTAATGTTCACTCCGAGATATTTAAAGGTATCCACTTCAATGTGTTGTCCCAGGAGTGGAACATTTAACAGATTATTTCCTCTTCCGGTTACCATTCTTTTTTTCTCATTGATTTTAAGGCGTTTTGGCTCTAATGTATTATACCCTACTTGCAGGTTTTCTTGGAAAACCCATTTATTATTCCTAAAGATTACGAAATCATCAGCGAATGCACACTCATTAATGAGTTTCATAACATCTTCTTTAATTAGGGTGAAGGGCATTAGACTTAGTACTCCTTTGTGCCTCAAACCTTCATTTATCGTAAATTTATAGTCTTAAAATTATAAACATAATGATTTTTTTTGGATTTCTAACAAATTTTTGCTTGAATAAAGGGGCCTTTGCCTTTTGCGATTAATTGTTATATATGTCATAATTATTTTTTTTTATATAATAAATAAATATTATTTATTTTATATATATATATATATATATATATATATATATATATATATATATATATATATATATATATATATATATATATATATATTATGTATATAAATATTATTAACAGCATTATGCAAAAAACTTTAATGAAGTGCTATTCAAATCAAAAGTTATTAGAATATTACAAGAAACCTTTTACTGCAGCTCTGCTACTGATTCACTGTTCATTCATACAATCACAGTTAATGATTCTAATTTCTTCTAATGTGTTATTAGTGTTCCTTTATTACTGAATGACATTTTTGCTTTCGAAATTATTCGAAGCATCGAAAGTTGACGTTTACCAAAGTAAATAAAAAATTAACTTGAATAAAATATAATTTCTTCTTTTGTCTGGAAAATTGATTATTTTTTATTGTGCAAGAGTGTTAACAACCAAAGAAAATATATTTTGACTGAGGAATTTTTGTTAATAGACATTACAGAATTACCCCATAAAATTACAAAGTTTAAACGTTACAAAAATAAATAGAACGATTATGGTTTTTGTTTTCATTCTTTTCAGCATGGCTTATGATTTTAATGATTGAATGTTATTGAATTTGCAACAAGTGTTTTGTATAAATAAAGGAAGTATTATGTTGCCTGGTTAGTTGTTATATTTATCATGAAATCTATTTTATGCCATACAAAAAGTTCACTGTTGATAGAACAACAGAGTAAATTATCTATCGGTAAATAATCGATAGAGAGACCCACTTTAATGAAGTTCTATTCAAATCGAAAAATAGTTTTACTGCAACACATGGACGAAAATGTTTTTCCATTCATGCATTCGTTATTTGTAATAAATTGTATAACCTTCAAAATGTGTAGCCATTTAGTTTTCATTGAATATACCAATAAATTATTTCAATTAAGATAGTAGATGATTCAATATTGTTTGAAATGTTGGTGAAAAGTAAAAAAAAAAGTATGAGCGGATATATCAAAATATTTCGCTGCACTTTCAAGTGTCAATTAAATAGGTCGACATAACATTGATGAGAATGCTCTTTTTGCGTTTCATTTAGCGTTAGCGTTATTATTAAAACACATTTTCACAGAAATGGCCTAGCATATCCAATTTTCAAGTACCTGCTGCTCTTTTATATTATGGGATAATTGAAATTATTCGTAACTGACTTTGGACTGGACAATGGAGGAATTACCACAAGACCATAGAGGGGATATTTTCACATTATTCTACGGACCTTTAAATGCAGTTTTATTGTTTTCTATGGTTTAGTTTGTTTCCGTCTCATTTACAGTACAGTGAAGTGTTTAAGTCGATTTTATATAAAATGGCAAGTCGTCGATTTTGCAAAAATACAGTGGATAAGTTTTGTTGTCATATAAATTTAGTACCGTGAATACACCGCAAAAAAAAATTATGCCGTTTGCTGTTCCTATGGTGTTGAGAGAACCTAACAGAAATATTTGCTCAATTAGATGATGCAAAACTAAAAGAAGGCATATTTATTGAACCTCAAATAAGGAAGCTTCTAGGTGGTTTCTGTTTTCAAGAAAAATTAAATGAAAAGAAATTTGCAGCTTGGAAATGTTTTGTAAGTGTAGTGAAAGGATTTCTGGGCAACAAGAAATATGAACTATAAAAACCTACTAGATGAAATCTTGAAAGCCTATGAAATACTAAGGAGTCGCTTGTCCTTAAAAATGCATGTTTTACACACCCAGAAAATTTGGGTGCAGAACAAGGAGAGAGGTTTCACCAAGACATCAGGACGATGGAAGCAAGAACTAGGGACGCTGGAACACGCCTATGTTGTTACTGGTTTTTAAAAAGATTAATTGGTTGGTTCAGAGATGACTATTAGGGTATCGCATGTCCTTAAAAATGCATTAAAGTGAATTTTTTACATTCTCATTTGGTTTGGTTTGGTTTGGTTCGGTTTCGTTTGGTGATAACATGTAATATATTTTTTAATCACATAATCGTCAGTAATGTCTTTGCATAGATTTAATACATTTTACAGGTTGATATTAAATAAATATTATATAATAAAATATGTCTTCTTTTTTCACCGGTCACCGACCCCATGAAAAAAAATGTACATGTACAGTAATGAGCTTATCTTTTTCGGATTTAGGACTACATAATACTTCACATACACCTATTTTGATCACTGTTACCTCAAAAAGGTTATATTTGTTGGCCTGTGGTATCGATCAATGTAATGATAGGTGCATTTCTTCAAGCAATTGCGCCTTCTTTCAACATGTTCCTGTTTCTGTATTAAAAAGTTTGTAACTGTTCCTTTTTAATTTTTCGTAGTTTATGCTTTGCGTATCAATTGTTTTGAAGATGTTATATTTTTTATATTTTTATACTTGCACTACTTTGTTCGTGTTATCATTATATTGGTACATCTTTGTTATTCTTGATGAGGAATGTGAAATAAATCTCACTATATATCATTTTTCACCTACAAGAAATTAATGTTTCTCAAAGAAGTATGTAAAAAGAAGTGACATAAAACAATCATTGTAACATGCCATTTTCAATATTTAAGTGTGGAAAATAATGTCATTCAAGTAATGGTCATTTTCACGAACACACGTTTGGACCCGTTTTCGAAAGATAGTTTCAGTTCTTCCACATTTCTATATCAATAACTATATTTTCTTTGATAATTATCGCTAAAGAAAAAACAACGATAAAACCCAATTTTTAAGATAAAAGGAGAAACGACGTTTTAATAAAAATAAATTTTTATTTACATCGGTAAACGTCAACAGTTGCTATTTCGTAACAATTTAGGGTCACGAGAGAATAAGAGGCATATATTTTTCGAAAGCCAAAAAGGGATCCAGTAATAAAAGAGCAATGAAAATCAAAAGTTTACAGCAAACAAAGAATCCAGGTTTTCCAGCGGGAAAAACAAATCATTCGAAATATTTTTCGGATCCAAGAGCCATATACAAAATTGTGTTTGACTGAGCCACTGATAGTTGAATTTAATAAAGTTTTATTTCAGTAATATATTTCAACGAATAATATTACAAACTGGACATTTATTAAAAATTCCATTTACTGAAATTCACAGTTAATTAATTATTATACAATTCGATTGAGTGAATTAATATTCAACTCCTAGTTTAACATCTCGTTCTATATTTGGGTCACTGTGGTCTAAATAATTTAAAAATTTTGAAAACAGGAAATAATCACAATGTGTGCGAGGCTTACCTTCATAGAGGCGTGATTTTAAGTACCCCAAAAGATAAAAATTATACATGGAAAGGTCCGGTGAGCGAGGAGGCCACAAAACATAGCCAAAGTGAAAAATTGCTCGATTAGGGAATGCAGTTCGAATAACATTCATCGAAGCTCTGTCCGTATATCTACTGACGCCACCTTCCCACCACGTGTCCCTGATGTTGATACCCCTTCTTCGAAGTTCTGTTTAAAAAAACACGGTTATATAGCGAGTTGAATTAGCGGTTGTGGTTCCATGTTCTTCATTAAAAAAATAAGCCAAAAATTCCGCACTTGCCAATATCACAACGCACCGTTGTTTTTGGATTATTTAGTGGTCTCTAGTGCAATTCATACAAAACAAATCGGCAGTTTTGTGTATTGACTACTCCATTTAAATTTAAACGAGCTTCATTGCTCATGATGATGGTCAAATCTTAGTTTTCTTCAAGCATGCTAAGCAAGATGTGAGGCATTGTTGATAGTCTTATACAAAATACGCTTTACAGTGCTCTTACTCACAACCAGTTCACAAGCGTGTTCAGGTACTGAACTAGTGGGACCTCGCAGAGTCGCCGTCCTTCTCACTTTATCCACATTCCGATGTGTGCGCTAATGAAAAATGACCAGGTGGTTTTATTTTCATTCAAACTGCAGCTATCCATCTAAGAAGTGACCCCTGAAGAGTCGTTGCATTTTAAACACGGACACACCAGTTTTGATAAAAGTATCTAAACTAACACGTGCTGCTCTCGAGTCCTCAACGGTAAGCTGGATGCTAAACAGCATTGTATGGGGCATCGATAATATTATTAATTTTTATATTCTTTCAATGATATGTCCTATTTAAATTTGTTTTGAATTCGCCGTTGTAAAATCTCTAGCGATTCTACCGATCACAGACCCTAACGGATAACACTACCAACAAAAAATAAATCTTCTACAAAATGTCCTGGGAACTAACAGATATCAACAAAAAACTATCCGACAGGCGCTCAATCGGACAAACAAACAACAAGAAACAGAAGTATTTATACCATATATTAAAGGCAGCACGGACAAGATGGTAAATCTTTCAAAGAAACACGAAATTGAAACCATTTTCACCACCGGTGAAAAAATCAAAAAATATCTGTCCATTAGGCAAAGACAAAATTCCATTAGAAGACCAAGGCGTGTATGAAATTCCGTATCAGAACTGTAACCTATCATACATAGGCCAAACAAATAGAAAAATAACCGCAAACACGGTGCCAAACGCGAGCTTTCATTGGCCGAAATCAACCGACCAATGACACAAAACCAAACGCGACGAACCGATCGGCAGCATTAGCCGTCGAGTAAAGGCTTTGAAAAAAAAAAATATATATATCTATATATATATATATATATATATATATATATATATATATATATATATATATATATATATATATATATATATATATATATATATATATATATATATATATATATATATATATATATATATATATATATATATATATATATATATATATATATATATATATATATATATATATATATATATATATATATATATATATATATATATATATATGTATGAACATTTTTGTTGGTTGCTTGACCGGGATGGAGCCCCACCGATCCCTTCAACTGGATGACATATGCTTCGTCTCTCGAGGTTCAGACTCATCAGGGCGCCGACATACAACATACCATCAAGAATAGGGAGACCCTATCCACAGCCAACAACCCATGTCCCCGCCGACCGCCCGTCGGTTGGCGTATATATGTAGTATTAGACTCTCCTGGACTGCGTCCAATGAGACAACAGCATCTGAGTGTCATCACACACCCAACCGTTGGGTTCCACAATCTCATGTGGAACACACAACAACCTGCGTCTCCGCCTAAATAAACATTTTTGTTGGTTGCTTGACCGGGAAGGAGCCCCACCGATCCCTTCAACTGGATGACATATGCTTCGTCTCTCGAGGTTCAGACTCATCAGGGCGCCGGATAGGATAGTGGCCGGCTAATAGCCGGCTGTAGATAGGGTCTCCCTATTCTTGATGGTATGTCGTATGTCGGCGTAAATATTATCGTAATATTGTCGATATCGTAAATATTGTCGATTATAAATATTACTCGACGGCTAATGCTGCCGATCGGTTCGTCGCGTTTGGTTTTGTGTCATTGGTAACGGGTTAATGGATATATATATATATATATATATATATATATATATATATATATATATATATATATATATATATATATATATATATATATATATTACTCGACGGCTAATGCTGCCGATCGGTTCGTCGCGTTTGGTTTTGTGTCATTGGTATATATCTGTGTGTGTGTATGTGTATGTGTGTGTATGTGTGTGTGTGTGTGTGTGTGTGACATCATTGGAAGAGTAAAGGAACTGAAATCGAGATGGGCAGGCCATATAGCAAGGCGATGGGACGACAGATAGACCGAGGTAATCAAAGGAGTGGATACCGCTTGATCGCAAACGTCCGCGAAGAAGACCGAAAGCACGATGGATTGATGACATCGTTAAGTGTATTGGACCCGAGTGGCAGAGGAAAGCCCAGGACCGTGAAAGTTGGAAACATGCTGAAGAGGCATTCATCCTGCAGTTGATCGACACGGGCTGATGATGATGATTCTTCAAGAAAACATGGATCATCCAGCTCGGTCCTATAACTTACAATAACTGTGCCGAACCTACTCATGATAATTTTTTTGTATCAATTTAGGTGCAATTTCTAGTGTTGCATTTTTTTTGTTTTCCAGTATATTAACACAGAATAAACAATGAAAACTCCATTTTCCAGGACAGATAAAAAGCAAATTTCTAATGCAAATATATTTCTTATTTACTTCGATGAACGTCAACAACTACCGTTCCAAACAAATTAAAATCATAAGAGAATGAAAAACATGTTTCTCAAAAGTGCAAAAAGGTTTAACTAATAAAGATACAACAAAGATCTAAATTTTGCAGCAAATAACAAATATCCTTAAAAATCTATCTATCTAATATCTTTAAAAACAAAAATATATTTAAAATTTCTTTTAGTTCAAATTAAAAAGTTTCGTAAACACTGAGACTGATCTCTACTAATACTATAAAAACGCCAAATCCGGAAAGAACAAACTTAATCGTGAAAAACTAAGAAATTAGAAAATGCAGAGCTTGTTAAAGAGTAATGTTTACATCTGACAAATTCAGTTTTATTTCTCAACTTAGTCTCCTTGTAATTCTATACACTTTTTCCAGCGATGCTCCTATCTCTTTAATCCGCCCAACTAGTAGTTGATATATCTTGTTTTGCAAAATAGTTATTTACCAATGTGCTAGTCTTCTCGTTCGCGAACTTTTGAACCTAGAAAAGAGAAAAAGTCGCTGGGATCAGATCTGGTGAATGCGCTGGGTGGTTAACAATTGTAAATCCAAATTCATAAATTTTTGCCATGGCGACAACTGAAGTGTGAGACGGCGTGTTGTTTTGGTGGAACAAAATTTTCTTTTTCTTCAAATGCAGCCGTTTTTCCGCAATTTCTGCCTTCAGCTTGTTGCCTTCAACCCCTGTTATTGATTTTTCCTTTTCAGGATAATCGATTACCACCATCACTATCCACTATCCCAAAAAACAGTCGCTATCACTTTCTCGGTCGATAAAATAGTCTTCGCCTTTTTCGGAGCCGATTCACCCTTCGTAGTCCACAATCTCAATTGTGCCTTGCCTTCAGGAATGTATTGGTTTATCCAAGTTTCATCTACAGTTATATCAACGCCAAAACTCCGACCGACTTAACTGCTTCAACAAGACTTCGGAAATGTTCATTCGAATACGTTTTTGCTCCTGAGTAAGCTATCACTGCATCCTATGCGCTATTAGCTTTTTCATGCTAAAATCTTCAATCAATATATAGGTAGATTTAGACGAAAAGAGCATAGAATGAGACCAAGGGTAAGAAAGTTCTTTCTTTGTAAAAGATGTAAACAATAATTCTTGTTCGCCATTTACATCAAAATATTACTTAAGGAACAAGAACGAGAACAATATAACTAAAATTCTTGCACATGCTCTAGAGATGTTTAATTAAAGTTAGCGAACGCTCAGGGCTCATTGTTCAACAGTTTACACTGTTTGTTCAACACTAGGGTTCACAACACTATGTCCGACAGTGAGAGCGATATTGTGATTTCAACTGCTGCATTTATCGTTATGTCTCATTTACTTAAAAAGAAAAAAGAAAGAGACGTTGAGGGGGTGATGAATTTAATACAAATAAGAAGACTAGATAATGTGGTAGATACTATGATAGATATGCAACAACAAGAAGAAAGTCGTCAATACAAAAGTTTTTGTAGAGTAGCATCCGAGAATTGTCACCATTTATTGTCTCTGATTGATGACAAAACCTATACAAGTAACACAAATTATAGAGATTCAATTCCTTCATATGACAAACTAGCAAACCATTCTGATTTATAAGTAATATCTGCACTGCTGCCCGTATTTGTACAACTTACTGCTATACTACTATATTTCTACTCTTACCGCCATGAAAGGCAAAAATTGTCGTAAACTTCTATTATTTGTAGACGCTTTTCATTAGTCCAATCTATAATTATATTTATATTTACACCAATTAAGTCGTTAGAACACAAGAACACTTCGAAGAGACCGCACCAAGCCGCGAGCACGTCCAAGCATGAAAGAACGCTCTACGCCGTTGTTCGCACGCTCTTGCAGCGTTTACATCAAACTAACGAGCATTCTTAGAACATTCTGGAGAAATTCCGTCGAACATAGACAAAGCCTCAAAAGCATGCTCTATAACTGTTTACACAAAACAATTATGAAAGAACACGGATAAAATTGGTTTAAATCGGCCTTATGACAAACACGTTCTTTGGAGATGCCCACTCCTCTACTATAATTTGACGGTCTTTCTAACCTTAATTCGACGATCGTCTCACAGCATTTGGTGAACTTTTTTAATGTTATTGGCAGATGTTGCAATTTTTGGCCCTCCCGAACGTGTATTGTCAACCAAGCTGGTTCAACCCGACTCCTTTAAATTCAGTTGTCCAAAATTTCAAATAATGGTGCTTCTGCATAGAAGACATCAATGCATTATAAACTTCATAGATATATATCCACTTTAATCGACCATATATTGGAAGTGATGGTCATTTTTTATATATCTATATATATATATATATATGTAGTGTTAGATTTTCTCGCGGACTGCGTCTTGGACTACATATATACGCCATCCGACGGGAGGTCGGCGAAAAACATGGGTTGTTGTCTGTGGATAGGGTCTCCCTATTTTTAATGGTATGGTTTATGTCGGCGCCCTGAAAAGTCTGAACCTCGAGAGACGAAACATATGTCATCCAGTTGAAGGGATAGGTGGGGCTCCTTCCCGGTTAATCAACCAACAAAAGTATATATATATATATATATATATATATATATATATATATATATATATATATATATATATATATATATATATATATATATATATATATATATATATATATATATATATATATCTATCTATGAAGTTTATAATGCACATGCATCATCAGAAAGTCTTCTTCACAGATAAGTCATTCTTAATTAATGGTAGTGTGGAATACTCCTAATTCCCATGAAAGTTTTTAGTGCTTAATTTAAGATCTGCAGTTGCACCTGTTCTTAAAACGTCGATATCTAGTGACCGTAGAGAACCTGATCTTCTCCTGTCTTCAAGATGCATGTTTCCCTCCCGGAACTTTTTGAGGAAGAGCTTTTCAGAGTTGAGCAGTGCGAATTGATTCGGCACCTTCTTCCTCCATTTACATTTATTAAAATACATTGACATTTACTGTTGACATTTATTAAAATAATGATTCAGTTGACATTTACAGTTGACAGATGATACAGTTGACATTTATTAAAAAATAGTGTCTTAAAATTGCTTGAATTTTGCTACTTATTTAACTTATATTAACATTGTTTTGTTAAACAGCGTCGATTGAATATTTCGTAGCGGAATCGCTTTAACACTGAAGGAGAAATGTTTATTTGTCGGAGAAAAAAAACGAAACCAGTTTAACCTTGTTATGAGTGAAGTATTATCTTTTATTTCTAAACAAAGGAAAAAACGCAAATACTTTTGTTACACCCTAGTATTTCATCCAAAATAACTCAGCAATTGTCTTACTAAACATCGCCCTAAAATAAATGAAACAAAAATGAAACAAAAACATTTTCCAGGCTAAGACAAAAAAAACTATTTTCTAATGCAAATGTATTTTTTATTCACTTCAGTTAAAGTCAACAATAGCAATTTCCAATGATATTAAGGTCACGAGAGAATAAAAAACATGTTTTTCAAAGGCACAAAAAAAAGATTCAGTATTAAAGAAGTAATAAAGGTCTGAAGTTTATAGCCAGGAATAAAAATTGTCAATTTTCCAGAGGAAAAAACAAACCATTTCGGAAATTTTCTGAATTCGAAAATATTACGAAATAATATTTTCCATCGCTTAGCCCCAAGGTGGTGAGTTTATTAAAAGTTCCTTTCACAAAATTTAGTCAAATAAAAGGTGAACAAATTAATTTACATTTTATGTTTCAGAGTTCTCCAATATCGATGGTTGGCAAATATTAACCCATGATTACCAGAATTTCAGGTTTTAAAGGGTGATGCAAGACGCAACCATTTTGTTTTAGCACCATTTTTGTTTTTGTCATATTTGTGACGGTTTGGATTTGGCTTTTGTATAGTACAGATATAAATGTTTTATTATAGATAAATACACGCTAAAAGATCGCAGTAAATTTGTAATTTACATCTAAAAAAAATTAATTATTGCAACTCAACGTGAATGTATACGTCTCATAAAATGACAATTTATCGTTTATTCAAGCAATTTCAAGAATCCAGAACAGTTGGGGATAGGTTTCGCATCAGAGGATTAAGAATAGTGCAAAGCGCCGTAAATATTGAGTGGGTGGAAGAGTCCCCAGAAACATCGATTCGATGACGTAGTGTCCAATTGGGGTTTTGAACATTTTTTTTTGTCATGAATGGAAAGATTTTATATATGTTTTATAACAGAACTATTTTTATTTTTTTCCTTATAATTATAAAGTTATATCAAATTAAAATTAATTTTTAAACCTAGTAACGATGACGCGCTGACAGTTCCCGAAAAAACCCGAGAGCATGTGACCTTACAATGGTAAGAAACATAAACCCCAATGCCAATATCGGGTCGGCACGAAACAATTCGGAAGTTATACCGAAATTTTCTTTGGCGCCTTTTCCGAAAAGACGTTCGAAAAGAATCGGAGCCCCGGGCAAATAAAACAATTTTTCGATCTTAGTCATTGTTCTGAAGGTTTAACCTATATCTTTTACTATATTTATTGGTCTGTTAGTGATTTGAAAATATACTTGTTTTTAATTGTTATTTAGGCTTTCGGTGCTGTTCTCGACGTTATACTCATATATCTTTACATTAAGATATGGAGGCTCAAAGGTAAGTTCAAAATGAAATATTGAAATTAGATTATTCGTTTTTATAACTTTTATTTATGCTATTTAATTCATTTAGGGAAAATAAATTACTGTGTCAAATTTATAGAAAGGAATCTTCCTGCGTAGGAAGATTCCTTCCTACAAAGGAAGGTAAAGGAAGGAAGGCGTAGGTAAGAATCTGCATGTAGCAACACAACCGAGGGTAGTAACAATAAGAAAGCCCTACAGGATCGTCTATTTTGTAGGATACAAATAATAATATTCAAGAAAGCGCCAATAGACAAGAACGCAATTCGACTACCAATTTGGAAGGTAATCGTATATGAAAAGTCTTATACTTATGAAAGTTGTACAGTATAATCTCATTTGTAGGTGGTCGAAGAGTACAGAAATGTGTGTGACTATAAAAGCTTTCCACTCAAAAAAAAAATGGGTTAGGTACCTTCTTTTATTTGGAAGATCTCTAGCTGGTCATGTATTATAGATAGCAGCTGAATTTATATTTGTGAATATTATTAAGCTAAGAGTCTAATGTGGTGGTTTGTAAAACATGTAAGGCGAAAAATAGCCATCGTTTTAACAATACTTAAAATCTTAATTAAAAGCAATAATGTAGTATGAGTGGATTTTTTGAAAATATTGTTAATATTGTTTAGTGTGGTGGTCTGAAGAATCAGTGTGGTTTTAAAAGAATTGCCAACTTTAATGAAAACAATCAAACTATCATAAAAACAAATATGTATATAATTTTGGGTAGTGATTGTTTTTATTCTGAATTGATTATTAATGTATGTAGTTTACATATTATAATCTATTGTAATATATTATCCATATTATCCTAGTTGGAAAAAGTTTTATTATCTATATTTAACAGTGTATTCAAAAACATTGTTTCACTTATCGAGGATAAAAATATAAAATTAATTAAACCGCGTTCGGTTAGTTCTGGTATAAAATTATCACAATCTAGGGTTTTGGAAAACTAACGAATTGCTGCTCTACGTATTCATATAGGAAGTGTCATTGCAAGAATGCGAAAGTTTGATTTTCTCAAAATTCACGCAGTTATTAATCATAATATGTTGCCTTATACAGACTATATTATTATCATTGCTGTAGCTTTCGTGATTTTACAATCAGCCGTAATATCAACATAAATGTTTACTTAATAATTTACTTAATGTTCTTTTTGATAAGTTTACACCAAGTTATTATAATAAACATATAATTTAATATCATAAATCTGTGACCATAAAAATATCCTCAGCAGGTATATTATCAGAATTAGTCTTTATGGACCTTTTGTCACACATTACTGAACTAAATTAGTAACAACAATATTTTATTTTACACTTAACCAACAATAATTTTGACAGTATATATAAAGATAGAAGCCGTTGACAGTACTGACGTGAAAACACTTTACCATAATGATGTCACAAACATGGCAGGTAATCGCGGTACGTTCATAAGCACGTGATTTTTTTATTATATAAATTTTAATTAATTCATAATTAATTGTAAAAAAATATTTTTAAGTTTTTCGCATCGATTATCAATATTATTTATGATAAAGTTTAAAAAAAAAGTAAAAAAATCAATATTTATTTTTTATTTAAAAACCCAATTGGGGTTTTCTCCATGCAGTTTATGCCGTGAAGTAACTTGCACATATTTCCCTATAAGATTCAAATTGTTTATTACAATACTTTAATACTATTAAATCTCCTGACTTGGCGTATCCGGATTATCTTTTTTAGCGATTTTTTAAGGAAAAGATTTACATAAATAAGTCCCAAACTGTAAAGTCACTCAACGACAATATCCATGCTGAAATATCTGCATTAACTCGAGATATGTTGACAAAAGTTACGGAAAGTGTGTTAAAACGGGCAAAAAGTTGCCTTTGATTGACATTTGATGGACATGATTTTCAAAATGTAATTCACCCAAAATTTAAAGCCAAAATAGACATATTATTAAAAAACTGTTTTGTTTCTCTTAAAAGTTATAAATAATTAAAATGGTAGTGTGACACTTACCCCACCCATTGGCATAATGCCATTTAATAATTTTGTTTACAAAAGTTTATGTCGCACTGTGCCCAAGTTCGAAACCCAACTTGAAACCCAACAACGAAATTGTTGTCATTTGTTCATTTTCAAAACACACTAAAAAATTTAGTTCACAAAAAAATTGCTGCGGACAAACATGTAACTCTAGGCAGTTCAAACTCGTACGCAAGACGCATCAGATGTTGGTCTACCTCCCATTCAAAGGGAAAGCCAACGGTGTTACCAGATCGAACTCTACGTCACCAGTCTCATTACTTTATTTACTCACCTCGTATATATTGTTTTTTTAATCAATATATTCAGAATTTTAGAAAAAACGAAATTAACGAACCTATTAACAAGAATTCTACATCATAACACAACTTATAAATTAGTGATTCATTCATCCTAATATAAGTTTATTTGATTGAAGAAATTTCTAGTTGGCAATATTTCCAAGGCTACAAATTCCCTGTACATTAAATTTTTTAATATTACTAACATTATTTTACCAATATTTCGAGCTTTTAAAACGTTTATCGATCTGAAATTTAGCACGACAGGGTCAAGTTAATAAAAAACCGTCCGTTCCAACATTAAAAGTTTCCAGATTTCTGTAACTACAAGTTTGGCCCGGTTCAGCATAATTTTCTCAAATGGCACGAAATGAGGTTTTACAAATTGATATTAATAATCATTACCTATGTTCGTATTGTTCTGATTTTAAAATTGCTGCAAACCAGCGGAAGTATGTTGCGGCAGTACATTACATTATCAAGATTAAAATAAAACTTTCTTATAAAAATTGTTCTCGAATTAAAAACCGCTTTGTATATTAAAATTTGCTTTATTCCCATAAGATATAAAAATACAAATAAAATAATGTTCGTGTATTTTTCTATAAACTATGCTTCTACGTGATGTCTATATATCTTTAATGAATAAAATGAAACAAAATAATAAAGTTTACACATTTATTATTAATTATAAGCATTACAATCACAGTTAACGGACTGTATAGAAAAAAAAAGTTTTTACTTAATCTACATAAATTTTAATTAAAGTTTGGAAAACTTAGTCAAAAACTAATTTTACTTAGTTAAATAACTTTTTAAACTATCAAAACAAAAAAAAAACACAGTACCAATTAGCTGTTTTCCATAAAATCATATAAAATCATAGTCATCAAGTTAGGAACTTTCAAACAGTTACAATCTTTGTAAACAGGCTTGCTGTATTGAAGGCACATATATTTCACACAAGTGTCATATTTGTAAGCAGTATTGCGTTTTAGTTTTGAAGGACAGATATGATACAATTATCTGAGTTGCTTACTCTCTACTTCAATATCTTCCCTTTTATTCTCCGGTGCATCTGGTCCAAGGACTATTTTTATCGATGAGCGTAATTCTCATGGTAGACGTATATTACGTATTTCATGGTAGACGTGGTACCATCAGTAACCATTGCAAATAACAGGCGTATAAAGAGATTGGACTTGAATAGAGCTGAATATAGAAGAAGTATCAAGAAAACATTTAGTTCAATCTCATCTGGATCATGCAGTTCTGTTTCAGCTTTGAAAGGTTCCCTGTATTTTTGCAAATTCGCATTAGTCCGTAAGTAAGGATCTCCCGAAAAATCGAATCATCAAAAAACGTACGCCATATGTTGTAAGGATCTCTCGGATCAGCATCAGAGAGGTTTGTACGCCGAAGGTGTGTACTCCATTTCTTGCCGAAATGACATCCTGATTGATTAGCCTCATTGGGCTCGATTTCTGGTTCCTCGGACGTCATATCTTCATTTTATGATACTTCCTGTGCAGAGTCTATATTATAATCACTCCCCACTGCCCTACTAACGTCAAAATAACCTCAGAATCGGACTTTCAACCGTCTTCTAATCATCCCACCAAAATTTCTTCGTACTGTATATTATGAGACCGTGTTCCAAATTTTCTTCTAGTGACCAATAACATCAGACGTCTATATTCTTATAGTGACCAATAACATAGACAATAAGTCCAGCGTCTACCAAATGAATTGTGGTTCGTGCAATAAATTTTATATAGGACAAACAGGTGGATCATTGAGATAATAAGGGTTAGATAATAACATAGATAATAACATAGATAATAACATAGATAATAACATAGATAATAACATAGATAATAAGGGTTGCAAACTAAATTTACTAGAATGTTTTGAAATAAGCCGTCATAAATACTGAGATGTCCTTCGTAATGACCAAATAAACTTCAATCATTCTCCGCTATTAAATATGCCGAAAAACAGTCCAGAGAAGCTAGTGTGGCTGTGTAGCGAAACGCGTTAGGTTTTAAAGAAAAATATAAGTAGAAATTTGACAACTTTGTTTCATTTATACAATCTTCATTTTTTCTTAAAAAGCACGTTTAGCTTCGGAGAAAGGTAAAAAATAATTTATTCAAAGTATAGGCTATGTTTAGCTGCACATTTTTCCCATCTATCTGGCAATTTTTGGACGCTCTCCCAGAAAAACGGTAGATCTTTTGAGGTGGTCCAGTTATCAAGTCATTTTTCGACATATCCGTAATTATTGAAGTGTTTCATGGAAATTGTATGAAATATCGATGAAAACAAGTGGTAGTCGAAAGGTGCCAAGTCTGATGAGTATGGCGGACGGGGTAAGAGTTCCCAATCAAGTGCCATATGGTGTCTCTAGCCGCTTTCGTGATGGGGCATTGTCGTGCTGCAAAATCACTTTTGCATGTCTGGTGGCTTTTCGATCAATGCATGGTTCAAATTCATTATTTGTGGAATGAAACTCTCGAAATATATCCATTTTTTCGTGTTCAATCACTATCCGATACGAACAATTCTTTCTTTCATGCCAAAAAACCAAAACCATCTTCTCCGTCTATCTGTCATTCAGCTGATATGGCACCCATTTTCCTGTCTTCTGGATTTTTCATTTGGCATCGGCGGCCAACCTTTAACCTCTCTTCAAGTTGTTTCCATATCATTGTCTTCCAATAATGTTTGCAAATCGGCATCTTCAAATGTTTTCGGTTGACCTGGGCGTTCTTTGTCTTTCATGTCGAAATCACCACTTTTGAATCTTTAAACCAACGCCCATAAGCGTCTTGCGTTTTTCTTTTGATTGAACAAGAAAAGCAGTACATGCCGCAAATGCTCTGTAATTGGCTCGAAACTCGATATGTTTACCACATGAAAAAAATAAGACGCTAACTCAAAATCGTTTATATATCAATGGCGTTTTCAAAGATACTATCGTAGCAACGAATGATTGAGATTGAAAAATGAAAGTATAGACTGTAAACCGGCCATTGTTTCCAGACACATCTTTTTTTTTATTTATGGAAATGTCTGCTCAACAATTACAATTGTTCTACAACACAATGTTATAATGAAAGTTTTAACATTAACATGACAAATCTATTCTAAAAACGTATCTTGAGGCAGTTTCTTGTTCAGTCTTGTATTTATGTTTCTGCGTCCTAGTTGACAATGTTCAGTGCTGGGAGATTGCTCTAGCCTCTGGTGAAAGATGATCGTTTGTTTTTTAATATACTCTGACACTGTTAATAGACCGAGTTCTTGGTGCAGTTGTCGGTTAGTTGCGTAGCAATCTGTATTGACAGTTATTCGTAATATTTTGTTTTGAAAATCCTGTATTTTGTTTACATTGGTAGGCCATGCGTTTCCCCAGATAACGCATGCATAAGGGATTAAAAGCCGAATTAGTGATTTGTATAACAATAAGGTACATTCTGTTTTTAATGGGGATCTCCTGTTGATAAGCGGGTAGAGTTGAGAGAGTCTGACATACCCTTTGTTGAGTTTGCTACTTATGTGTATTCTCCACGTTAATCTGATATACAGGTATACACCCAGATATTTAACATATTCTTCGTTTGTTTTCCAAACGATTAGGTGTTGATTTATGTGAATTATCAAAGGGTTATTGATTCTCCTTAAAATAAAAATTGTTGCTTCGCACTTTATATTGATTTTTAAATTCAATTTATTGAGCCATTTTACAATGGTATGTGTAGCTCCTTGAAGTTTGGTTACCGCAAGTTCAAGATTCTGTTCCTTGATTAGAATAGTTGTGTCATCTGCAAACATAAGGAGAGAGGCTTCTGTTTCTGGTATGTCGTGTGTATATAGGTTAAAAAGAATTGGGCCAAGTCCCATATACTTCCCTGTGGTATACCGGTTTTAATTTTTCTAATAGTTGATATTGCGTTATGTATGGATGTTTGGAAGGATATATCGTTTATATATGAAAAAAGGATGGCGTTTAAATATTCTGATATCTAAACCGATGTTATTTTATGCTCCTTGTTCTCAAACCCCTCTTCTATAGTTTCTGTTAGGCATTGGTGTTGATGACACGTAGAATGTCCTTGTTTGAAACCAAAATAGAAGGCTGGAATTATGTTCTCGTTCAATCTATCGTACATATTTTTTTCAAAGAATTTAGCCATTGTAGAAAAGAGACTTATTGACCTATAATTTGAAATTAATTGCTGATTTTTCCTGGCTTTGGGAAGAACAGAATGTATGAGTGCTTCCTTGTTTGTGAAAAATATCCCAATTTTAGACAAGAGTTAAAAAGTGAACTTAGGTAGGCAATCAGCTTTTTGCTTCCATTTTTGAGTATTATATTCGATACTTGGTCGTGGCCCGGTGCTTTTTTAATCACTCTGGTTTTAATTACTGACATTATCTTCTGTGGCCATGTAGGTTTGGAGACATCTCAAAAAAAAAGAATTATTAACCGCCACACCTGGTACAAACAAATCTCAAATACCCACACCGTTAGCGAGCATTGAATTAACACCACCACAACCTTCATACCACCGTACTCCAACCAAAAAATATGTTTGTACTAATACGAGGTATGTCAATACAGTAATGAGACTGATGGCTCAGAATACAATTTGGGAACACTGTTGATTTCCCTTTTGGAGGGGAGGAAGGCCAAGGTCTAATGCATCTAAGCCAACAATGTTGCCAGATCAAAAGCTACGCCATCAGTCTCATTATATTATTTGCACACCTCGTTTAATAACACTAGGTTTTCTTCCAAACAATTTTTTGAAACGAAATATTAAATTTAATAGTTAAGATATTAACCAAAAAGGAATACATACGTATAAGTCATGTAACAACGAAATAAAATAATATATGGATCACTTTCCATTTTAACAAACTTTCCCCACCTTTTTCCTTTCGCATGTTAAAACCCGTTCAAATATAATAGCATACGTGAACTGGCCCTTGTTATTGTTTCATCGGCTGTAAACAGGTCGAAAAGCAGTAATTATAAGCAATTTTTCCATTTCAACCTACTTTTCGAGAAAAAGTGTCGGCTTTTCCATATTTTCTTTTTCACTCTGTCGCACGAACAAGTTGACGTCGTCAGTGGTCGAGACTTTCCGTGAAAATGAATGGAAAAAATAAAATTTCCATTTTCGATGCAGTAGAAAATGAACTAGCACGGAAAGGTTTCAGAAACGCCGCATAGTCGTTTTAAAATAATTAGACCCAATGTGGATAACGCAAATTAAAGTGTCTCGTAGGGATGATACACACAGCTAGTGTTTTACCGGTTAGAACAATATAATTCATTCGGCGAAATTTAATTTGGATTTTTTACTTAGAACAGTTAAGGAATAAATATTTTACAATAGATTAATATCGAACTCGAAATTTTGGTTTTAACCTTCCTATACGCGCGCGTATAGGAAGACAAAATATTTATTTGTTTTTTCTTTTGTTTCATAGTTTTTACTTTCTGTTAGCTGCATGATTCGTTGCTACCTTCACTTCAGTGCCCAAAGGGCGTTGGCGCGAGTAACACGTGCCGCCATATTTGGCGCCATTTGGTCTGTGGGACCGACGCGGATATATGTTCAACTTTTCGGGGAAGTAATAACTTTAATTATTCTTATAATATTGCTTTGTTTTTTATAGTTATATAGTATATGTTTTTTATAGTTTTTATAGTATTATACGGCATAGTTTAATCCTTTTTTATTATTTTCAGGTTATAGTTTACAGCAAGATGGATGAAAATCAAATTAAAATGATTTTAGAAGAAAATTCCTATTCTGAATATGAAGATGGCAACGACAGCAAGGTAGAGGATTTTATTGAAATGTAAGAGGATAGATACGAAACCAAACAAGAAGGTGATTCTGAACATAAGCAAGTGGATCATTCTGCACAGGAGGGTGATTCTTAAATGGAGTCAGAAGATAATCTAACGTCTAGGAATCTGGGAAAGGATGGTCGAACGAGATGGAACAAAACTCCTGCTTCGAATCAACTAAAAGGATGTGTTAGGAACACAGTAACGCAACTTCCAGGTGTTAAAGGTAAAGCTAGGTGTGTTAGGAAGAAATCAGGTGAAATATGGAGGTTATTTTTCTCGGAGGGTGTTATTAGTCGGATTGCAAAGTACAGTAATAAAGAAATGAAACGTATATCATCTCAATTCACAAGAAAAAGAGACTGTACTGAAATGGATGAGACAGCAATTGAAGCACTTTTAAGCCTCTTACTTTTTGATGGCGTTAGAAGAAATAGTCTACTAAATGCAAAAGATTTATTCAAAATTGATTGCTCCTTACCGGAAATATTTCGATAGCTGGAACCATTTTTATTTACTGTTGTGGTGTCTAAGGTTTGGTGATAAAGACGCACGTGCTTCTCGTGTTGGACAAACTGGCTCTCATTAGAGAGTTGTTTGAAGAAATTGTAGCAGCGTTCAAGAAATATTTCATTTTGTCTCAGTTTGTTACAATCGACGAAAAGTTAGAAGCTTTCAGGGGTCGTTGTAGCTTTAGGCAATATATTCTGTCAAATAAGTAGAAAATCAATAAGTACGGCATAAAAATTTGCGCCCTAACCGATGCCAAACTGTTATATGCCCAAAATATGGAACTTTACGTTGGGAAATAGCTTAAAGGCGCCTATAAACTTGATACCTCATCAATGGCATTGATTTTGCGTCTCAGTGAAGGTATCCATAATACTGGTCGTAACATCACATGTAATAATTTCTTCACCAATATTCCCATGGTGGATAAACTTGAATGAAAATATAAGTTGACCGTGATAGGCACGATTCGCAGAAATATAAGAGAACTGTCCAAGCAATTCACGGACATAAGAGACCGCGAGGAAAAATCTTATTCGGGCACCAAGGCAATTGCACTCTTGTGTTTTATGTGCCCAAAAGGACAAGAATATTTTACTTATGTCTGGCATGCATGATGATGCCCAAATGAACGACGAAACTGGTAAATCAGAATTGATAATGGACTACAATGCTACAAAAGGTGGAATTGATACTGTGGACAAAATGTGCGAGAATTAAAATATTGCACGAGGCACGTGATTTTCTACAGTCTGATGAATGTAGCGGGTACAAATTCGTACATTATGTACCTGTAAAACAATCCTAATAAGAAAGTCAACTGTAGAACCTTTCTGGAAGCTTTGTCCTAAGACCTCATAAAATCACATGTCAGGAGACGGGCTGTCAACTTGTCTTTACCAAAAACGATAAAGCTAAGGCTCGCTGAAATATGTAAATTAGATGGTCCAGAGTCTTCAGCAACATTTAATAATATTAATAAAATTGACGTTGTCCATAGTGCATCTCCAAAAAAAAACCGCAAGACACATTACAACTGTCTAAATATAAAATTTACTTTTGTAAGGAACATGCTATGTTATTATAGTATGCTCTGGATGCTATGGTGAGACGTCTGCCTAAGACTAGTTGTTAGTTTATAAAACTTGCTGAGATTTACCACTAAACAACAAATAACTTTTTTTGAACTGCTCGACCCAACGTGCGTGAATTGGTGTTTAGTGGTAAATCTCTTCAAGTTTAGTGTTTCACACCTAAGGTTCCAATAGAAGAATTGATGTTAGTTTATTGTTCTTTATGTTGTAAGGTTTAATATTTAATAGTTTATTTTCGTTTGTGAGAGGAAAACATATTTTTGTTGATATTTTTCTAGCTCTTAATCTTACTATTAGTCAGAGGCTGTAATGAAAGACTGTTAGTCAATAAATAAATGATATATTGTCGATAATTTGAATTTATTTTATTTAGTTTTAATCTAGTTTTACAAAATATAACTGCACTATAAGTTTTCTTGAAAAGAAAACATAAAATGAGGTTCCGAACTTTCGGTCTGTCAGACCGTTCGCGGGTATGAAGGTTAAGAACATACGACTAACATTACCGAAGTAAATGTTACAAGTATTACAATTGATCTTATTTTATAAACAAGTGAAATTATATGGCTATTTTTATAAATTTACAAGATTTAGAAAATTCTAAGTAGAGTCAATCGTAAGAGTTGACTGATGTTCTCATTGTAGCAAACGAGACATGAAGTGTACAAGGCTATTGTTCTTCCTATTCCTGTGGTACTACAGCCCGTCAGTAGGCTTTGAGCTCAATCAACCTTTGCCTCCATCCAGATCAACCTTCCGCAGCCCCTGGCCAGTTTTTGATGTGCAGTAGTTCTTCAGCATCCTTCTAACCACCGTGTCTTTAATTTACCTCTTATTCTGTTACTCCTTATTGAGCTTTCTAACATTCTCGCAGCGTATTCCACCAATTTGAAGCGCTGAAACCTCACATAGACTATAATATCCAAATCCTTGTATAATTGTTTGCGTACAAACCTATACCTGATCGTTCAATTTTCCACTATCATCCACGGTACCACAAATTTTTAGTACTCTTCTTTCAAATACTGTAAGCATCTGTTCTGTTTTTCTTGTGATAGTTCACGTCCCACAATCATAAGTGACTACTGACCGAAGTAAATATACTATGTGACATAGAAATCCGAACAGCCAGTAAAAATTATTTAATTTGAATAATATTTTATATGTTTAACATGGCAAAAACAAAATATGATCAAATTCTCAAAAATCAATTTAGATTTTTTTAAGAGAGTTTTTGTGATTCGCGCTGCATGGAAAGTATATTAAATTCGTAACTGCAGTAAATATCCAATATTTGCAGAGTGTGTTCCTAAACGGTGTTTTCAATTGTTTACCATGACTCGTGTGCGAAGAAATGCAAACTTTCGCCAACTTACCAAGTTTAATAGGAGACGGATAGCTGGACTACGAGAAGCTGGTCTCTATTTTCGGAAAATTACTCACAGAGTGAACAGAAGTCTAGATACTGTGTGAAGATGTTGTCTGACATAGCTTCAAAAAGACCGTACACATCGAACCAGACGTACAGGACCATGCAAATGAACAACAGAAAATCAAGATCTCCGCCTGAGATTGTTAGCTTTAAGAGACCGCTTCTTCTTCGCGACTGCGTCGATTTGCAGAATACGGAGGACCCATAGGAATGCGGAATGTTTATCGCCGGATAAGACGTTGTGAAGTTTTTTCATATCGTCCGCATTGGGCGCTACCTCTAACACCAGAGCATCGAAGCAATCGACTTGAGTGCTTGTAGAGAACGGTTAATGGAACCACGAATGGAACGAATAGTGTTTAGTTATAAGATAGTTTTATTAGATAGATTTTTATTTTGCTTAGGCATGCATGAAAGACGGGCACGAGTAAGAAGGCGATGTGATGCATGAGACCACAGGACGCTCCCAAACTCAATTTTTCAACAAGATAATGCCCGGCTACATGTAATAAGAGTCACATTGGACTATTTCGACCATGCTCAAATTAATGTATAGCCATGGCCTCTAATATTTCCCGGTTTAAGCCCAATTGAACATGTTTGAGATATGATCGGTAGAAGGCTATTAAATTTACAACAACTCCCTCAAACTTTGGCGGCACTTTGACATGAGGTAGAAGTCGCTTGCAATGAGGTACCTCATTAGATCAATGCTCAAACGTATTAATGAGTGTGTAACAAGCCATGACGCATCAATGCATTATTAAAGATAACAGCGGTTAAAGTTTATCAGTTTGGACTGTAATTTTAATCATTTCCTTACTATGACTATAATTATTTATGTTAATTATTATTGTAACTAAATCATTTTTACTGGGTGTTCGAATTTCTACGTCACGTAGTATAGATTTATGGTTCTTAACATTTATGTTCCTTTGTATAAATAAGTATAAATCTTAGAACAAATTGCAAAGATTAAGTAGTTTTGTTGTTACCCCTCATAATACGAGTTCCGATATATCACATGATGTTGATTTTCATCTAGTTTACTTCCCAGATAAACAAATTTCTTTACAACTTCAGTGCCGCTTCAATACCAATTATTCAGTTTTGATCTGTTCATGAATTAGTTTTCTTTTCCATTACTATTGTTCTGACTATGTTTATTTCCAGACTTTATTTATTTTGCTTTCACATATATTTCATCAGAAGTTTGTCTTAATGACCTAAATGTTTAGATCGTCTACATATTCTACTATGTCTATACTATATTCAATACTATACTTTATTCAATACTATGTCAAACAGGACTAGTGTCAATCCATCTCCCTATTACAAAAGTTCTTCGATCTCAAATTTTACTATGGGATGTTGTTAGAATTTTACTAGTACCTTATAGTTGAGCATCGTCATCCGGGTTAATCCAATAGGCTTAGCTCGTATTTCCCTTTCCTTCGTATGCTACTGCTCTTTATACACAGTCGTACGCCCGAATATCAGTAGTACCAATTTATGATATTTTGACGTACTATGACCAGTTTTCGATTATTTGACCTACTACGAACCACTGATCTATTATTGAAAGTAGCCTTCTAAACCCGGTCATTCCTTCTCCGAACAGCACTATTGTAGTGTGGTAAAATCTACAAACGATTGATCTTGAAATCTACAAACGATTGATTGCGCTTTGTAAAGCGTTCGCAATAAGAGCGATACAATTTTAATTTGAAATAAAACACAGAAAATTTAGACGAAAATGGTGCTCATTGTTTTTATTAGATGGTATATTTTTATACCATTTATGATTTAAATAAAATATCGTTCAAGTGACCACCTCGGCTCTTCTTGCACTGGTTGATCCGATTGGCCCAATTTTCGATGAATGGTTAGAGCACATCGGGTGGTATGGCGACTATGGTTCCTCGAATGTTTGATTCAAGTTCATCAAGAATTTTGGATTTATTGGTTATACCAAAGAAAATAGGCTAGAGGTGTTAAATCACAAAATTTTGGTGGCCTATTGCAAGGCCCATTCCGTGAAATTACCGAGTCTCCGAATTGATTGTTCCATCGTAGTGCATGCTGTGTGGTAAGTTGCGGCGCCGTCTTGTTGAAAATATAGTTCATCAACATCAATTTCATCAATCCTTCGGCGATCATAAAAAAAAACACGATAATGCCACGGTTTCATAATCCACACCAAGTGATTCTTTCGGGATGTAATGGGGCCTGATAAATCACTTGTGAGATTGACTCACACCAATAATGACAATTTTGCTTATTAATGTTGCGCGTTTAACCAAAAAGAGCCTCATCGGAGCAGATGATTTTGCAATGAAAATCCGAATCGTTTTCCATTGCTTCCAACGCCAAATTTGCGAACTCCCTACGTAATCGATGGTGAGTTGGCTTAAGTTATTGTGCCAATACAATCTTGTATGGATGTAAACCGAGATCAAAACGCAAAATACGCCAGGTGGTCATCCTGGATAAGCCCAGCTCTAAAGAACGGCGCGGAACTGATACATTACCGTTCTCGGCAACACTTTCACGAACAGCTGCGATATTTTCTTCACTACTACCACTACGAAGTCGTAAAGGTGGGTTTTGATCATGAAGACTAAATTCAGTTTCAAAGTTATCAATTATACGACGGATGGCTTGATAAGAAGGAGCAGAACGACGATCGTGTTTTAAACGAAATGCTCCTTGAATTGCAATAAAATTTTGGATAATTTCCAAAGGTTGAGGCAACGAAAACTTGTTCAAGGACAAACCTTGCTGAAAACAATCGACAGCAAATGTCAAGAATTGAATAATAATTATGGCCGCCATTAACTTTCAAAATCTTATCGTCACTATTAGGAAGCACTTTATATGGATATATAAATGATAAGATCAAAAAATATTTCATGTCAAAAAACCTAGCTTTATTAAAACGAAATTTTTTAGAAAAGGGTCCTTAAACATAGTTGAATTTTTTTTCATGAATAAAACAATTTCAGAAATAGATTATTCCTTTTCAATATAAGGGTCTTTCGAACATTTTTCGAGCTAACAAAGAAAACAATATTTCATATATAATATTTAATAATATAATAAAATCACATGTGGTGAATGGGTTGGTAAATACAAATGTTTTAATAAAAATATGTAACGTCGGTTAAAATGTATCGAGATGGCCGTGAATTATGTTGAAATATAAAAATATCTTTAAACCACAAAGTTATTTTCACAAACTTTTCAGTCCATTCCCGTATTTAAACGAATCTTGTGGTACGTGTTGAGTTTGGTCACTTGCTAATCATGTGTCAAAGACGGAACAAGATAGAAACCGGGAGACAAGAAATGCATAACACGCACAGATGGTTTATCATCATCAAACGAACCCATTCGATGGTCTATATTTACTTCGATACCACGGGTAAACGAAATATTGCATTTATTTTTAGCAACTTTAAAAATAGAACGGTTTTAACATAAATTAGTTCGATACAATCAAGAAAAAATCTTTCTTAATTATAATAATGCAAAACTTTTACAATGTTAAATTTTCCAAGAAATTATATTTTAATTAGGTCTACTATAATAAAAAAGGTTTTGAAGGGTAGATATTTGATTTATTGTTAAACGAAATCAGACTGGGGAAACAATCACTTTTTGGAGGAAATACATCATTTATAATGGGTAAAACAATGTTGTCCACTATTTTTTTAAATGATTTGACATTAAGTTATATTTAAAAAACTATATTATGTGTACTGGTGCATTTAAAATGTTAAGAAAGTGCTACGACGATAAAGCAATTTCAAAAAAGTATTTACAAGTGGTTTAAGGACTTGATAGAAGATCAAAAAGGTAGAAGCAGTTGAAGATAAACCTCGTTCAGTACGACCTTGCATGTAAATCAATGCAGAAAAATCAAGGATTTCATACTGATTTATCACTGATTAAATATTGGAATCGATTCGAAAAATAAAACGTTCAGATTTTTGAAAAAACAATTCATAGTTTTTGAATCACTATAACGCATATATATATATATATATATATATATATATATATATATATATATATATATATATATATATATATATATATATATATATATATATATAAATATAGATATACAGGGTGATTCAGGCGGAAATGTCAATATTTTAGCGCTACATATTCAGGGACCGAAAATGAATATAGAAGTGTCTATAAACATGGGTCCTATTCTGATATTCTGAAATGTTAGAGATATACAGGGGTAGACATATTTATGGATGGCAAATATAATAAAGAGAGAACAAATGTGCTTTTACTTTTTTTACTGCTAAGCAGCCATTGTTTATACCAGTTAATTATTAGTTTATCATTAACAAATCCTTTTAGTTATTAGTTATTTCATTGATTTTATTATGTCTTCATTATTCTCTCATCGTGAATATGCTGATATATTTTTTATTTTGTAACGGTAGCTCAAATCGCACAGTCTCCTAATATCAGCGTCGTTTCCCTAATCGGAGACTGCCAGATAAAAAGTTTTTATCACTGCTGGCGAATCTGGTATATTTCCAAGTGCGAGAATTGAAACTTGATTCTGAACAAGAAGAGGCAGTCCTTGACATCACTGAAAATAATTCAAACGTAAGTACAAGAGGGAGGACATCTACTTGGAGGATTCTTCACATGAATTGTTTATATCCATTTTATTTACAACCGGTGCAACCTTTGCAGGATAATGATTTTGCGTTAAGAATGCAGTTTTGTAATGAACATCGATGGTCCAATGAAAACCCTCACGCTACGGCTGAACATACTTTTCAACATCGATTTAGTATTAATGGGTGGTAAAAAATTAATTAATCGGTCCATTCATATTCGACGGTCATTTCATAAGAAAGGTTTACCTAAATTTTCTACAGAATCATTTACTAAACCTGTTAGAAAATGCGCCACTTAATGTACGACAAAACATATACTTACAACACGATGGAATCCCTGTACACTACAGCTTACAAGTGAGAAATTTCTTAAATAACAACTTCTCAAACCGGTGTATTGGACGAGGTGGTCTGCACAATTGGCCAGCTAGATCATCAGACCTTAATCCTTTGGATTATTATCTTTGGGGGTGGGTTATATCTTTGGTATAAGCAACTAAAGTAGGCACTAGAGATGCATTATTCGACCGGATAGTAAATCCAGCAGCAGTTATAAGGAACAGACCCGAATCCATTCCGAGAGCAACCCGAGCTGTTCATAAGAGAGCTAACAACTGTTCGACTGACACCTTGTAAATGGTGGTATTTTTGAAAACTACAAAATGTAACCTAACTATTTATTATAAAAGTGAATTTAGAAAATCATAAACAATTTAATTACTGTTTACCCCTGTATATCTGCAACAGTTAAGAGTAGGACCCATGTTTATAGAAATGTTTATTCATTCATTTTCGGTCCCTGAATATGCAGCTAAGATATATCGACGGTAAATAAAATCACCCTGTGTATATATATATGTTAAATGGTTTACACTTAACTTTACTTTTTTAAAAACTTTTATTTAGGATTTTAACACTTTAGTTAGTATTTAAATTGTATTACTTTATTTTGTTTGACTTTGTATATAAATGTAAAAATAAAAAGATTACGTCTATGACGACAATCTTGAAAAGAATAATTAACGTTAACTTTTTGTGATCAAATGATGATGGCTGGACGGCGGTCCTGGTTCTTATTGTGTTTGGCATGCTGACTTGGCATCTGGGCCTTGTGGGGGACAGGTCACCTTAGGGAACTGCGCCATATGAAGTTTTGCTGAGGCTGCAGCCTTGAATCTGTTTACTGGAACGGCGGGAAATGACGTGGATGAACGATTCCGTTGACGTGGCTTTAACCTTGGCTTGTTTACTGGCATGGTACTGAGGACATGTGGGTTGAAATGCTGACATGCATTTATATACAATGTTGCAAACTACAATGTTGTAAATATTAATACGAGGGTTGAATGAATAGTGTATACAGGGGTTAAATGGATATATAACAGCTCCCCTTTTAGATAAAAGTTGACGCATGGAGACAACTTTTAGGCACGATTTTTATTGGTGTTGAGTTCGATGGCATCTTCTTCTATTGGTTCTTCGAGACGAATACTTGGTCTTCTTTGTGGAAGAATCTTTTTCCATTTTGCTGTGTATGTAGCAAATTTATTTCTTGGAGGTGATGGTGGATAATCGTCATGAGAAATAGCGATTCCTATAGGTGCTCTTCTTCGTCTTCGACATTTGCAAAGGATATAGAGTGTTATTAGAGCAATAATAACAGTGATCGTAAGGATTGTGAACCAGCTTTGGTGTTTCTTCACGAATGGTTGATGTATCAAATCATCCAACTGGTTTGAATATTGATTTAGTTTGTGATTGGCAATATTCAAATCTTCGAAATCAATTTTATTTATCTTTAATGGTTTTAACTCAGGGATTTCGAGTTTCTCCGGAAGATGTTTGCAACAATCATAGGGGATTTGAATTGGATTTATATTATACGTAATATTTTCGTAAGCATCTATTTCCCTTTGTCCCTGTATCCTTGTACTTCCTACAAAAGCATTGCATTCTGGTTGTAATTTTAATATAGCATTCGTTTCCAGCATTTTTTGTTATGATATCTCTGTTGCCACATTTTATGGTTATTGGTAATATATCAGATACCATGATTAGCCATATATTTAAGTTTAATTTATTGATATTATAATCAGTTGCCATAATGATTGAATTTTGACAAGTACGTGGAAGGCGTTCTTGGTGCTTCAACAATTGAGCTTCACATATTGCGTCACTATCAATTGGATATGGAAATGTGTCCAAGCAGATTCTTATTTTCCTTCCAGATGGTTTACATTTGTCTGGGTTCTCAATAATGGTGTACAACAATGAATCATCACTTCGCGCGATAAATTTTGTATTTACTGTTAAAATATGATGTAAATGTGTGCGATTGTCTAATATTGGAATCGGATAGAGTCGAAAGAGTGTGTAATCTTCAGGTTCAATTAAAGGAATGTTTAATACAAATATGATTCTCGTATCTATCTGAAAAGCTTTCAATTCAATTATATCAAGATAATAAGGAATTGATGCTGTCGAAATTTGTAAAGGGAGATTGTTTCTCTTGAGAGATTGTGAAATATGTTTTAATGAATCCATTAGATCAACAGGGGTTATAATCGAACTGTGTAATATATGTAATCGAGCGAAAGTTATGGAATTTATAATATCATTGATCGTATTTTCAATGAAAGTGTAACTTTCCATTAATAATTCACATATGTTCAGAGTTGTAATTTGGGCTGAATAATAATTCAATTGGTTAGAAATATCCATTATTGATTCACGAATTTTTATAATATCATTATTAAATGTTTCTTCGTCAACTTGTAATTTTTGAATGGTAGAATTAAAGTTCTTAATAACTGATGTTGTTACAGTTATTTGGTTCTTCAGTAGATTTTCAATTTGATATTCATCATGGATGACTTTATTAATGCATTCGTTAAAATATTCTCCATCAGCTGCATCTAGATTGCCGGTTATGGATTTCCATATAGTGCCTATGCCATTAAGTATACCGCGTTTTTCTCTAAAGTTATACTTTTTAGTATCACTAATTATTTCAGTATATTTTAGGTTAATTGATCTTGAAATTTGAGACAGAAGATTAATATGAGTTTGTACTTCTGATTTAAAGGCTGTCATACGGGGTGTGTTTTCCTCGATGGTATCTATTAGGTTTTCTAGGATTTTGTCGTTCCTTATTATGTTGTCTTGAATGAGATGTAAGTCTTTATAGACAAGTAATGTCCATTTGTCGTTTGATAGTTTAATTAGTCCATCTTCATGTAGATATATTCCGATTGTATTATTGATTGGGGTGATTAAATATTGGGGTTGTACATTGGAGAGGACTCCGAATAATCTGAAAATAAATTATTCGTGATATGGCTTGAGTCTGTCAAAATTTACTTTCGATTGTTGTTGTGTCTCAGGGTTTAATAATACAGCTGAATTTTGAAAAGTTTCTTTGATTTCGAAAGGGCCATTGAATTTATTTTGAGCTTTGTCTTTAATTTGTGATTCTTTAATGTATACTTTATCTCCAATTTTGAATTCATAAAGGTTTTCGGATAAGTTTTTATCAAAACGTAACTTTGCTTTTTCTTTTCTCAATTGCGTTTTTTCACGAGCTGTCTTATAATAATATTGCATGCGATTGTTTAAATCCCTAATATATTTCGAAATTAAATTTTTTTCATTGTATAAAGTTTCAGGGGGTCTCGTTGTAGTATGTCCAAAGATTAACTCGAAAGGGGTAAATCCATGGGTTTTGTTTTGTGTGTTGTTATAACATATGACAGTATAGGGAAGGATATTGAAAGGATGTTCCTCAGGGTGTTCTTGTGTGTGAGCTCTGATCATTTCAGCTAAGGTTGCATGAAATCTTTCTAGTGATCCGTTTGATTGAGGGTGGCTTATACTAGAGAATGTTAGTTTAATATCATATAGTTCACAAAGATCCTTCATTAGGGTATTGTCGAATTCGCGTCCTTGATCGCAATGAATCCGTAAGGGTGTTCCGTAATGTTGAAAATACACCAGTAATGTATTAACGATTGTTCTTGCTGTCTTGTCTTCGATTGGGTAAGCTTGAGTGAATTTAGTAAGTTCATCCCTTATCGTTAGAGCATAATTTTTTATAGGGAATTCAAAAATATCAATGTTGATTCGCTCAAAAGGAGTTTTTGGTGTTTCCGTGATTACTAGAGGTCTGTTTAGGTTCCTTCTATTAATTTTGACTCTTTGGCATGTTTCGCATTTTTTTATGAAATTTTCAACGTCTTTTGTTAGGTTTTGCCAATTATATTTTTCTTTAATTCGACGTGTAGTTTCATTAATTCCTCTATGGAGATTTGTTTTTCCATTATGATATTGATCAAGAATTATGGGTATTTCATCTTGTCCAGGGTTTTTAACGAGATTTTGACATATTGTTAATTGTATATCTTGGTCCGCGAAGATGTAAGAGAATATCTCTAAGACTGGGATTTCTATTTGGTTTTCCACGTAATAAGTTTCCTGTGGTTTGAATTCATTCTGATATTTATATAAGATGTAGAATAAAAGGGGTGTAACTGAAGTTGGGTCGAAGGGAAGTGGAATTATAAAATATCTTCGTTTTTTGACGGATTTGCTATCAAGAATATTTAGTTCATTTATCTTTAAATCAGTGTTTTCATTAAGTATGTCATCAATTATATTGTGGTGAAATTCTTCTAATTTGTTTTGCCAAAAGAATGTGATTATATTTTTGTGGGATTTGTCTAACAATTGATTATTAGAAATTTTAATTTTAGAGTAATCAATTAATGATCTGTTGTCGTAAAGTTCAATAAATTTATCATATTCTTCCGAGATTTCCTCAGTATTGTCATTAGCAGTTTCATTATGGTCACTATCATTATCAGATGTTTCATTAGATGCATATATTGGTAAATTTAATTTAGTTTGAAATTTTGAACATTCTTTAAAGTGATTTATTTTAATTCGGGATAATGCGTCTGCGTTCTTATTGGTTTTTCCAGATTTGTGAATAATCTTGTAATCATATTCTTCGAGTTTTAATCGCCATCGGGCTAATCTGCTTCCAGGGTCTTTAATTGAAAATAGCCAGGTAAGTGGGCGATGATCTGTTACGAGTGTGAACTTTCTACCAAATAAATACGGTCTGAAGTGTTTTACTGCCCATACTATAGCAAGTAATTCACGTTCAATTGTGGAATATTTTACTTCGGCATTGCAAAGGGTTCTGGATGCGAAGGCTATTGGTAAGTCTTTTCCAATAGGTCCTTGTGATAGAACTGCTCCTATTGCGAATGAACTGGCATCAGTTGTTAACACGAAGGGTTGTTCGAAATTTGGATATACGAGAATCGGATCTGTCATTAAAGCGGTTTTTAATTCATTAAATGACTGTTTACAGTTTTCATTGAAATTAAATGTTATATCTTTATGAAGTAGGTTTGTTAAAGGTTTCGAAATTTTTGCAAAATTTGGTATAAAACGACGATAGTATCCTACTAAGCCTAGGAATGATTTGATTTCTTTAGGTGTTCCCGGTTGTGGGAAGTCTTTGATACATTGAACTTTTGTTGGATTTGGTTTTACTCCATCTGGGGTTATTAAGTGTCCTAAATAAGCAACTTCTTTTTTCAAAAATTCACATTTATCAGGTTGTATCTTAAGATTTGCATTTCTAAGTCTTTTAAAAACTTCTTCTAATCGGGATAAGTGTTCGTGGATTGTAGGCGAATAAATGATAATGTCGTCCATATAAACCGAACATCGTTCGTTTTGTATTCCTACTAGAATGTTATCCATGACACGTTGGAATGTTGAAGGGGCATTTTTTAATCCGAAAGGCATTCGTACGAATTCATAATGTCCGTTTTCCACTGAAAAGCCTGTTTTAGAAATATCCGAAGGATTGATTTCGATTTGATGAAATCCTGATGCAAGATCTAAAGTTGAAAAATATTCACATTTGCCTAGTTGATCGAGGATATCAGAAATATTCGGTAGAGGGTATTTGTCGTCAATAGTAACTTCATTCAATTTTCTGTAGTCGATGACAATACGCCATTTTTGTTTTCCGGATGAATCTAGTTTCTTGGGGATGACCCAAACTGGGGATGACCATGGCGATACAGAGGGTCGTATGATTCCTTGTTTCAGCATATCGTTAATTTGTTTTTTTACTTCTTCTTTATGGATGTGTGGATATCTGTATGATTTTGTAAAAATTGGTTTCGAATTATTTGTATCTATTGTATGTTTGATTTCGTTTGTAAAAGTTAATTCGTCATCTCCCATGTAGAAAATATCTTGATAATTCAAACATAAGTTTGTTATAAGTTCTGTTTCTTCTTCGTTAAGATGGTCTGTGCGAAGTTGGTTTTTTATTTCTTGAACTCTATCAATCTGGTTTAGATTTTGAAAATTATTTGAATTAAAATTTTTTATTTCGAAAGGTTCTATTTGGATGTCAGAAAATTCGATTGTTTTTGGGATTGCATTCACATTTAATATTGATGTTAGAAATTCTCCTTGTTCATTAACATGTACTAGGGCGTTTGGAATATGAACTTTTTCTTTTTCTTGTTTAAATAAAATTGCATCTGTGTTGTTAAGGTTACATTTTAATTTAAATATTTGTTCTGTTCTGCCATTGATTTGAATTTTATTTTGATTAAAGTTTTCAGTATCGTTTGCTTTAAAAAGAGGTACTGTTTTAAAGTTGGTTATTAATTGTTTGTTTTGTAGATCAATTGTGCATTGGTAATGTTCGAAAAAATCTAGTCCTAGAAGTCCATCAAATTCTATGTCTAAATCGTATATAAAGACTTTATGTGGATCTCCGTCTGTGAATGGTACAAGGGTTGATTGTGTGATTAATAATTTTTCATCGGTTATACCTTGGATGGTTAAGTTTTCTGGAATGCGATTTCTGTAGTTTTTAACTGTATTTTCTTTAAATATTGAAATTCCTGCTCCTGTGTCTATCAAAATTTTGAAAGTGTTGGTAGCATCTTTGATGTAATAAAGATTGCTCGAATCTATTGTAAACATAGGATTTACAAAAATTTCTGATCTATGAGGTTGAGAGTTGGTTTGATTGAATTCAGAGTTTGTATATGTTCGAGGGATGTTTCTTTGTTGTCTGAAGATTCTATCGGGGGGTGGTTGTGATCTGTAGTTATGGGAAAATTTTGGTTGATATCAGCTTCGTCGTAATATTCGGGTTGCAATTCAAGTTCTTGGGGAAATTGTTGTTGAGAAGTGTTTGTATAAAATTCATTTTGTTGGTAATTTTCCTCTTGATAAAATTCTGGCTGCGAATAATAATCTGGTTGAATATATTCCTCAAATTGGTTGTCGTAATACACATCTTGGTTAATAAGATGGGCTCTTTGGTGATTTGTGTTGAAGTTCTGGTTAAAATTTGGATTTCTTTGTATTACTGAAGGGCGTTGTTGAAAGTTTGAATTTTGTGGTTGATTATTTTGAATATTTGGTCGTAATTGGAATTGTGGTGGTTGGTTTTGAGATTGCGATTGATTTGGAAATTGTGGTCTATTCGGAAAGTTTTGTGTTGATCGTTGGTAGTTAGGATTTGGAGTTCCTTGATTCATTTTTGAATAGCAATTGTTCGCAAAATGACCTAAACGTCCGCAATTTGAGCATTTCGGGGTTTGTAAATTTGGTCTTTTAATTTGTTGATTTGGATGTTGTATTAAGGGTGGTTGTCTATACGTGTTTTGTTTGTTTGGTTGGTTAAATTTTTGATTTTCAAAATAAGACAGTTGTAGTTCACGTCTAATTCGTTTTTTCGCTAAGAATAAATCAGTTGGGTTGCTCGCACGAATTA